>CAEFZX010023658.1:0-158245 GCA_903066825.1 Alfaro cultratus | reverse complement strand
ATTAAAATTTCCAATAAGAATAAAACCACTTTTATTTTATTTAAATTTCAAATATAAAGAACACGATAAACACTTTTAACCTTTTTATTTAAAAAAAAAAAAAAAAAAAAAAAAAAGTAAAACCTACACTATATTCAATAAAAGCAAGACTTCATTCATAAAGTCCCTCTCATACAACTAAATACAACTCAGTCTATGCAACTTTAACTTTTATGTACTTAAAAATGACTTAAGAAAAATTTAGACACATACAGTGCCTTGCAAAAGCATTATTGAAGGGCAACCCTTTTTCACATTTTGTCACAAACTACAAACTTACATTTTATGAAATTGTGACACCCCAATAGGGTTAAAAAAAAATTGTGGTTGTTTTACAAAAGAACAGCAACAAAGTGTTACTTGCACACATAAAATGTATATTTGCATTCAACCATGAATTAGTATTTTGTAGAACATCGTTTTGCTAGTTTGTTCGACTTCATGTCCACATTGTTGTCCTGCTGACAGATAAACAGAAAAGTGTTTGCTGATTTTAAAATTTTTTTTTCATAACTTCCATTAAAGGTTTTTTTTAACATTTAAAACTGCTCCTAAGTTATCAATACTTAGCAAAGAAGCTAAGCAAATTGAAATTTCTGAGTTCAAAAAGTCAAAGATTTACTCAAAAAACTCAGAAATTTGAAATGAATCTAAAAATGGTCTAAAAAATTTAATATTAAATAAAATAAATCTCAGACATTTTCTATAAAATATAAAAAAAGTCTAAAACTTTCAACATTTAGAGCATAGAAATCTACTAATTTTTTTCTAAAAATTTCTGAGTTTTTGGCAGAAATTTATCTCTCCCTCTTTCTCCTCTCTGCAGTGACCATAATATGCAATCGTATGTTGTACATTGTCTCTGTGTAAATAAATAAACAGCATAAAAGTGGTTCAATAAGGAGGGAAAACTCTGAAAATGGGCCTCTAATCTAGTGGAGAACACCCAAAGTAAAATAAAATAGTTTTCCAACATATCCTGGCTGCTTGGAAGTCAAACATACAGACATGAGAGGTAGTTGAAGTGACTGTGGCTGCTCTCGGGCTCCAGTTCCTCGTCTTACACCTCCCTATCGCAGACTGTCACCAGGAATCCTCATCAGAGCCAGAGTCCTCCGCAGACCTCTCAGGTGTGAGGGATGTTGGTGGATTCCCTCCCGAGGGAAGTCACACTCGCTGCTCCCTCGGCGGTTTACACCCCCACTTTAATTGCCTCGTTCTCAAGTGGAAGTGTGTTCTTCATTATCACTTCTAATACACCTCTCAGCACATCCACTCTGGCAAAGTGTCAGCTGCCACGCCAAGTTAAGACTGGAACTCGTGCACGCAGGGGCAAGCAATAGAAATCCTCTGCAAACGAAATTAATTGATTTTACAGGACCGCAGCCTGCGGTAATTTGTTACAAATGCGGAGAAGGAAAACTCGATCATTTTAGATACTAAAAGCCAAGGTCATTATAGTTAATTAAAACTAACAACATAACAAAAATTTTAATTGAGAAAAAATTTGTCAGCTGAAATGAATAAAACCATATTTGGAAAACGCTAACTGAATTATATTGTGCATTTATAAAACTAATTATAACATGTTGAAATTATAGATGTAATTCCCCTTAACCTTTTGTTTTAGCCTTTCGACCTGAGTTTACATCAGCTGTTGTCAAATTACGGCACTCCTAATCATCCTTGGCGGCTTTTACGCTTGTCCACAAAATGGTGAGAGAAAACTCCAGAATTAACATATATTTTTAGAAAATTGTATTTTCATTACCAACCATTGTATACACAAATACAATACTTTGACCTTTTCTTTTTTTTAACTCTGCACCTAAAAATTTGCCAAAGTATGATAAAACTAACTCATAAAAACTAATCATAAACTATATTTAACTATTAAATAAAAACTAGCAAACACACCACAAAAACCGATTAAAACTGAATTATACAAAAAGTCACAATGAAATACAACTAGACTATATTGGCCCCAACCCTGCGTCATATTTAAGCTCTTAGTCCTCTGAGTTTAAGAAAATTGTTTGACATCTGGGAAGTCGTTCTGATCCGTATTTCTCAGTATTTATCCTTTCTTCCTGTCTGATCTCTACTCCAGTAACAAATCTGATTGCTGCTCCTTACAAGCCGACAGTCATTGTGAACTCAATTATTGCTTTGCAAACTGCTCACTTTCTGCACGTTTTCATCCCCAACACTAAAAACAAATGTGTTTTAATTGCAGCTGTCTGTCTGTCCAATCCAAACAAGGCGCCGTTAGACGGGTTTAAATGGAGGCAGACAAGCCTCCAGGCTACCAACGTCCTTTGGGACTGTCAGGGTCATCAGCTGAACACAACGCCACACTGGTGCGCTCCTCTTTCACAGTTAAAGGCCCACGCTGCGATATTAAACGCAATGGATGTTGTGCATCTTCTCACAGATGTTAGAGTCACATTGAGTTGGCCGCACATTACAGCAAAGAGCAGACATTAAACATGACAGAAGTAGCACTGCATACTATTTTCAAAGCTGCAGGTTTTATTTTTTCATTTTCTCATTTGGAACAAAAACGCTTCAGTGTTGATCTGTTACATGTCCAGCGCAGTTTAAATAGTATAAGACAGGCTTAAGGGGTTAAATGCAAAATATTTGTGCCAATTTTTAAGTTGATCAATTGATTACTAAAATAATCGTTAGCTGCAACCCTGAGCAAGCAGGTGGGGACAGTGGAAAGGACTGACTCTTTTGTTACAGGAAGAAACCTCCAGCAGATGCAGCCTGAGTATAGAGGTAAGTATCGGCTTGAAAAACTAAAGATCGATACTTTAGTTAAAAAGCTGTGTTCTCTCTGCAGTTGGAGAGGCGCTCGTCAGCAGCCGGCTGCTCTCATTGGCTTTATTTATAGTCTGCGCCACGAGACATCTGCTGGAGACGAGACTCTGTCCTCTGTGTCCACACTGAGCTTGTCAGTGTTGTTGTTTTTTTTTTGTTTTTTTTTCCTTCGAGGACCCCGGCCAGAACAGAAGAGAGGCGGCAGAGGCCTCCTCTAGCAGGACCAGTGTCCTCTCCGGTTGCTTTCTCCACGGATGTGATTAGCGGGACCGGAAGACAGAGGGAGGCTTCACAGTTTGTCGCGTCCCGCGTGTTAGTCGATGTTTACTCGATCTGAGAGCTGTTGTTTGTTTGGTGTCTTCAGTCTGCTTGTCGCTCGCCACTATTTCGGGACCCTGACACTTGGATGTGGCTCGACAACCTCCTGATGCGGCCTCGCCTTCCTCCTCCTCCTCCTCCTCCATGCCTCAGTGTCACACAGAGTTTCTCTTCCTCTCCCGTTCTCTCCTCTTCACATCGAGGACCGCGCTCCGGGCCATGACACAAAACGCTGCGGACAGCTCTTTGCTCTTCCCGCAGAGTGGGGGGTGAACTCAGTCTGCAGCAGAGAGACGAGGAAGAGGAGGAGGAGGAGTGTGAAAATATTCTGCTGATGTGTTCCTGAAAAGGACCGCCCTGAGAAATGAAACATTTAGAAACAGAAATCACCTGCTGAGGAAATAATGCAAAGATATGCAGATGTTTGGCAAGAAAAGACGCAACAAAACAACAATATTATCCTTTATCGCAATAACGTCTGGAACAATTTATCGTTAGGAAAAATTATCAAGTGGGCGTCCACATCAGACGCCTGTCCTTTGAGATTCACTTGCAGCCAAACAGATTCAGTTTTTATGTGAATATCTGAAACAAATCCGGAATTTGGCTACTTAAAAATATTACTACCAGCTCGTATGACCATGAAAGTTGAAGTGGTACCAGAAATTAGTACAAACACTAATTTCTTCACTAATGTACCAGTAATTGTCAAAGATATTTTTTTTCTCTGCTCTTTTACAATTTTTCTGTTAAAACAATTAGTAAGACTCTGAAATTGTGTATAGTTTCATTAAGGGCGCTGATTTGAAAGAACTGACAAAACACCAAATCTTACCAAGAATATTTGCAGCGTACACTGAATGTAAAACACAGGAGATTGTTTTAAGTAAATATTTCCTTAGTATTGATGAAGAAGTACTGGTTCCACTGGCAGATTATTTAACTTTTTACTTAGGAAAAATATGTTGCATTAAGTGAAATAATTTGCCAGTTTAACTGGTACTTTTAATCAATATTAAGAACTTATTACCAACCTAAAACAAGCTCCCATCTTGCTGAGAAATTACTTGTAAGTTATTTTTTGTCTTATTTGAAGTGCACGAACATATTTGAACAAAAATACTTGCAGTGGAAGCAAACTTGTTATTATTTAGAGTGTTAGTTTCTTCTGTTTCTGTCATAATGTTCAGCTTCCACAGTGTTGGAAAGATTTATGCAATAAACATATCAAGACAACTAGTAGCATGATGTCAGACTTTGTTTACAAAATTTAGAAAAATCCCAGACTATCAGGAGGTTTTGGTGAATGGATGAGAAAATCTAACGC
This sequence comes from Alfaro cultratus, assembly GCA_903066825.1. Taxonomy (NCBI): domain Eukaryota; kingdom Metazoa; phylum Chordata; class Actinopteri; order Cyprinodontiformes; family Poeciliidae; genus Alfaro; species Alfaro cultratus. The sequence goes on along the minus strand of CAEFZX010023658.1, from coordinate 153,735 downwards.
TCTTTGGAACATCGTAGCTCAAAAAGGTTTCAATTTTAACTTATCTGAGGTTTACTTTTGATAGCTTCTTTTTTAACAGTTATAGTTCAAAAGGTTTAAACGTTTGTCCCAGAATATTCAGCTTAGAGTGTGAAATATTCAGAAATTCTTTATTTGGGCTTAAACTACTTTCATAACTGCTGTTTTTTTCTCTACATATACAATATAAACATTAAAACGCAGAGAATCTCGCAGAGTTGTAGGACTGACGGGTTTCTGTCAAATAACCCGAGTTTAAAGTTGGCAGCTCAAATTTACTCCCATTATGTTTCCGATCACATTTTCTTTAAAACTAGGAGTAATAACCTTCTGCACTGACATAAAACGCTACAGACACATAATTTCATTCACACTTCATTTTTTTCGTGTGGCTTGCAGATTTTGCAGTCTTTGTTTGCTTGAGGCTTGAATGAGATGAATAAAGTAATGCTGTGGGCTTCCATTGTCTGAGTAACTTGAATCTAATTTTCTCTGCACTCATTTATAGATTATTTTTAGATTAACATGTTTGCATGCTTGTTATTAATTTATTTACTTATTTATTTATATTCAGTCATATTGAATTACTTACATCACTCTTAGGTATATATACGGCTCTGGAAAAAATTAAGAGACCACTTCTTTTATTCTATGAACTACTTACAACATGTCTCCGAAATTCCAAGCAAATATTTAGTATTTATTTGCAGAAAATGAGAAAAATCATGAAAAAGATGCAGTTCTTTCAGGTCTCAAATAATGCAAAGAAAACAAATTCATATTCATTTAGAAACAACAATAATAATGTTTTAACTCTGGAAGAGCTCAGAAATCAATATTTGGTGGAATAACCATGAAGTTTCCAATGGGGTTCAGTGCAGCGGCTCAATTTTATCCAGAGATATTTATTTTGGAAACTTAATTTCTTATAGTTTTATTTGTATTGTTAATATTTAACACCTTAGATAGAGTAGCTTGTCAACTAATAAGCAATTTCCCCTTGGGAATCAATAAAGTATATTCTATTCTTTCTATCCTCACCAAATTCATGGTTGCTATGGAGTCGCCGTAGCAACCGTGACTTGTTCTTTGTCAGCTCAGCAGATTCTTCTTTTGTTGGTGAATTAATCAGAGTAAGAACAAAATTCCTTCTCAAATTTTCAGGAAACTCTTTGCTTTTCAAATAAAAGTTTGCCCTTTGGTTAAGGGTGTAGAGTCGGATGTAGAGTCGGACCGAGCAGCTTTGTTTCTGAATCCGACTAAAAACTGAAAGTGAAATGTCTGCATGGACAAATGTTGGAGTACTAATATCTGAGTTTATCCTTGAAGCATCTGGCCCGCTGAGCGCTTTCTGGGAATGAAATGACATTCCTGCTTTCTGTTTGTTTGGGCAAAGTTTCATCTGTGTAACAATATTGAAAGGCATTAATCTTAATCCGCAGATTTTACGTGTACTTTTTTTAGTCTTAGAAGATACATCTGGTTCTTTGACTTTTAATTCCTGCTGCGAGTGCAAAGGAAAAGTGAAAAACAATTTTTTTCTTCTTCTTTTACAGTAGTGGAGGGATTACGGAGAAGGGCAGAGTGGTGGCTTCAGGACACTTCGCTGCTGTTGGGAATGGGATTACAGCTCCGTCATGTGTTGCGCTTTTTTTTGCAGCTGGACGAAACTTAGTGATAATCCTTAATGGATCAGCAATAGAAAGCTCATCCTCATCACTCAGAGAAACTAAGCTTAATGACACAAGGGCGATGTCTGCTTGGTAATTTCTTTCCTTTACATTCGGAGTGATGCCGAAATAAGCCCTTTATTACAAAACTCTGCAAAGCTTGCAGCTGCATATGCGCCGTCAGTTATCCTCTTTCTGCAGAGCTACACACAACGCAGATTAGTTTTCCTGACTTTTGCAAAGAAGATTTAGATTTTAAAAACAATGTAATTGTGGATTTTTCTTTTTATTATTTTATTTTGTAACCTGGAAAGGTTTTTTATGATTGTGACATGTAGAGATCAGAAGCTGTATGGCATATTTTAATCCAGCCCAAAATACCTGACCAGAGATTTTTTTCAGGCTATAAAGGTGGAAAAAAACACTAGAATGCAGCTGTGATAATAAATGCATTTAAATCTAATTACATTTTTATTTAATATGTTAAATTATACATTTTAAACATATTTTACAAATATATCCTATAGACAAATAATTCTACAAAGTGTTTAAATATTGCATTTTAATTATTCCTCACTGAATCCAGACACCAATTTTTAATGTTTTAGTTTCTTAAGGGGTTTTGTCAGTACATTTTGTCTCACCCAGACCTTGTATACACTCATGATTGTGATATGACCTAAAATGAAAATGAGTTTGCTCTAAATGATGTCTGTTTTTTTATGAATCGGAGCTGTTGCAGGAGGAGAGGCTGCAGTTCCGGCCTCTTCCTGTAGAGGTCACTCTGTACCTGCAGTGGCCAGAAGGCCACCCACTGAACAATCTGAGCTGCCTGACATTAAGCAGCAGAAAGCTGATGAATCTAATCTGTCCATCAGCGTGGAGCAGAAACAGTACAGTAGCGACGACAGAATCCACGGATCTGGATTACGAGTTCAATTTGCTGCTCTGGCCGTCTACTTTTTAACATTAAAACAGGAAAAATTAGATTTTTCTTGTACTTTACAGCCTCGTAAGCCAATAAATAATCTGCATTATTTATTAGAAGGCTGGCTTTCTTTATAATAAAGTTACACACTTTGAACAAATGCTGCTAAGGTTGTGTTTGTGTGAGACTACACGTCTGAATGAGCAGCTCAGTGATTCACAGGCAGCGGATCACAGACTGGACCCAGTTGTTTGTTGTCACTCCTTCGCTGTGTGGCTGAAACAAAAGACTCACAGCTGCAGAGCCATGAGTCACACAGCTAAAGGAAGCTTTTGTTTCACTCTGGAAGCTGCGGGGGGCGCTATGGTAGCTCATGGAGACACGAGAGCCCCCAAAACTGCATGAGGAACGCAGCAATCATACGTGATTTATTAAAAGTTAGTGCTTTAAATCCTGGTAATAATTGAGGCTATGATTATTGGAATGGAGGATGGGGACACCCACATGATGAAAAATGGACAAGCAGATAAAAATCTGTGGATAAATAATTTTCTTTTCTCTAAGGGTTCGCTCCAAACCTGCTGTCAGGAAAATGTCGAAGTGCGGAAACATTTTGAAGATCTGCAGCCACACTTTAATGGGCGCTACCTCAGATTTCATCACGATGATGGGTTTCATGTCTGCTGGCGTTGGAGGGGGAGGCAGCTGGTGGGACAGAGGAGATGTCTGCAGCTGATTTCTTTTGTTCCTGCTCTCATATCTGCAGGAATCTACAGTTTTTTTGGAGGGAGAGACGTTTTCAGACTGAAGGTTTGGAGAAGCAGCAACTGAGAGAAGTCGATCAGTCAATAAGGCCATTTCACTTTACTTGTTAAAAACTGGAAACTCACTAGTAGACAATTAGACAATTTTTTTTCAAATCCAAGTCTCCAACGACTGAAATTAATATTTTCCCATAAAATCCAGGACATCTAGGTCTTTTCTAACTCTGCTTTGCTGAAGGATAGGATTGACTTAACATATAAATATTTAATAATCCTCTATTAATGTTTATTAACAGTTATTTCATTTCAGCTGAGTGGTAAGCTACTATTTTTAAGAAAGTAATGTATTCTGCGAAACTGGATTTACAATAAATCTAGTCAAATTTATTTGTATAGCAAATAAACTTGATCTCTGAAAGAAAATCTCACTTTCAACTGGAAATATCTAATATCTTTTTAATTATTCCCTTTTTCCATCCAGTTTTTTTTCCATTTAAGTTCTTCACAGTTTTCAAAAAAATAAATACAAAATTAATTCCTTATAACTGCAACATTTAGCTTCATTAAAAAATAACATTTGTTAAAACTGTCATTATGTCGTAACAGTACAATAAGAAACAGATAACCAGTGAAAAGATCGATATCCTCCACCTCTTACCTGAGCTACTATTGCGATCTGAAAAAATGTGCTGCTCCCGACCAAAAACCAACCAATCGGAGCCAGGAGGAGGGACTTAATTCTATCACTCATCCTTGTGTACATGCTGCTAAATGTGCTAATAGTGGAGAAACAACTCAATGCTTCAGGAAAGGCATTTATCCACCGTTATTGCTGGCAATGCTAACTAGCTTTAGCATTCATGACAGACTCTGCTGACGGGGAGAAGCTCTAACATAGCAGGGAGCAAAGGAGAGGCTGTGAGCAGCGGGTACATGAGCTTGATTGACAGCACCAAGATTGGCTGTTTCTGACTGAGCTGTGTGTTTCTGAAGTTAGTTAGCACTGGTAGAACTGGGAGAAGGCAGAGATTGATTTTTTCACAGATTATCTGTCTCATACGGACCTAAATATCATCATCATTTGTTTTATTTTTTCTCCACACAAGTAGCCATAATCTGTATGTTAGTTCGCAAAATGGCGAGTTGGGAGAAAACACCAGAGCGAGTTGGTTGTTCAACAATATTTGAATAATGTTTTTGAAAATCCTCTGCTGAGTATTCCTTTCACAATTGATGTATATATAAATAATCACAACACTTTGACCTTTTTGAATTCTGCAAAAGTACGAATAAACTAAAACTACTAACTAATAAAACCGTAACAATATTTAACTAATAATAATAACTAATAAACACACCTAAAAACTGATTCAGACATAAATAAAACTAAACGGTCCTCAAATGCATCTTGCAAGTTTCAGGAATGCAAAAAAAAAAAAAGGGCTGACACAAGATAAAGACAGAAAACCGGCTGGTAATACCGTCTTCAAATGGCTGCAGCTGAATTAGGAGATGCTGGCGATGAAGGTGGGGGTTGATCCGGGGAGTCCTGACTGGGCTGAGCCTGGAGGGAGGCGTGGATGTCTCAAGGTCAGAGCAGCGAATTGGGATGGAGGCAGACTAATGAGTTTTTTCCGTTCGCTTCCTGCCCTGTACAGGTGGCATCACCTCTCTATCCTGTCAATCTTCTCCCCTCCTCTCTCACCCGTGCCGTCTTTATTTCCTCCCACCTTCTCTGCAAGAAGACAGAGAAAGGAAAAAACAGGAAAAAACTGTTTACTTCTGAACAGGCCTCCTAATCTATTTGGACTGGGCGTAATAGGACATTTGCATGGTGAGCACAGCGAGGTGTCAGCGATAACCACGGGGTTGTGACATCCCCACCGAAATATGCTGAGCTTTCGCTAACCTCTCATCAAACACGCTGATCTTTATGGACTGTATCATATTGTGCCGTAATGTGCTTTATTGTCCACAGAATAAGCTTTTCTTAAAGGTAATTGGAAAACGGAAAATGGCCGCTACCGGCGGACTTTTTAAATACATTATTTCTGAAATGTGGCTCGTGTAATGACCCTGTCGGTGTAAAACGTGAGATTTATCTTGGCAGCAGAAATTGATCCATTTCACCTTTGTCTAATGGAAATTTTTATCAAGGATTATCAGTTTATGTAAATGAGCATGGCCCCTGGAACGGAGGTGGGAACGGTGGTGTGTGTGCAGGAGGGGGTCGTTAATCTGGGGCCTCTTGACGTGTCAGCCTGGACATAATGCACCATCTCTCAGCGTGGCGAGTGGTTCTTCTCTGCAGCTTTAAGAACCACGTTCACTTGTAGACATTCAGCTGTGGTCTATATAAGGTCTTTAGCATTCAGGCTGAGATTAAATTGAGACTTTACAAACCTGGATGCTGCTTTTCCCCCCCACCGATTATGACCTTGTTCTGAAAATATATCTCCCTAAATTGATAAGACAAAGATTTTTAAGGCCTTTGATGTTTTCAGACCTTATAGTTTGGCGGAATTAGTTCAATTAGGGACCAGAATTAAAACTTTTGTTACATTTTCAGCTGATGAGGCTTGCTTTCACACTGCACTCACTTTGAAAAACCTGTTCCCCTCCTCACCTGTGGTGGCGCTGCACCAAAACCCACTGAAGGAAATTACATGAAGAAACGAAGCGGAACTTCCCTCTTCAGAAATGTAAACAAAAATAGAGTGCCATCAGATTTTAGTGGCTTTAGGATTTCTCTTTTGGAGACAAAAGAGAACTACTAAAATCTCATGCCAATACATTTTTGTTTACATTCTCTGAAGAAGGAAGTTGTGCTCAGTGTCTTCTTCAGAGGTTTGTGTCGTTTTCTTCCGGGGTTCTTGGTGCAGCGCCCCCACAGGTGAGAAGGGGAACAGGTTTTTCAAAGCGTTTGGGTCTTTTGAGATACACTTTTCTGGAGGGTGTTTTCACTCCAGACTATCAGGAGTGAAAACACCCTATTATATAAATGCTTTTATAAGTCAACCTTTGCATGTCAGAAAGAATGAGCTCATGTCACTCAGGTATTAGTCTCAAGATAAAAACGCTCCAGATGCCCACAGCAGCTCGGCGTTACTTCTGGCCCCATTATGCCCATTCATCACAGAGGCTCTCACCATATTTCCATATCATAAAACTTTTTGCAGACAGCTCTGTTATGTGCAGCGCTATGTGGTAACTCAGACATTTGGACATGTCAGCTGCAGAATGGATGGCACAGTTTGGATCACCGACAGAGCAGCATGAAAAATGAATGGCGTGGAAGCTGAGTGTAGTGGCGGTGGGCTACAGTCACTTAGAAGAGGGGCCGTGCAGATTGACAAGCCCCCCTCTGCCCTCCCTCCGCGCTTCCCTCACTTGTTTTCATTGCGGTGGATGCTTTTGATGTTTTATGGGAGAGGCCTCGCCTGGTTGCTGTGGTCTTTGCCGTGACAGCAGCAGTTTGACAGCCTTGAAATACAGCTGGTGGGGGCTATTCTCCATGGAGATCGGCGAATGGAGGTTCACTGAGAGCTTGTGGTCCCCCGGTGGCCCCCCGCTGTCATCTGCCATCCTGATAGTAGCACAGAGATGGAGATAGAGAGGGGCGAGTCAGCCAGGGTAAGTGACAGACACGCCACCGCAACCCAAAGCACCGGAGGGGAGGCTTCTTCTCCGTCTTGGACACACTGAGTTTCTCTGAGGCCACAGACCGGGTCTGAGACCAGGGTGACCCCAGCCCCCGGCCCCGCCCCCCTCCATGACCCAACAGCGGCAATGATGCATCACTAGAGAGCGAGAGAGAGAGAGGGAGAGAGAGAGAGGGGGAGAGAGAGGGGTACAAGATAACAGAGAACGGCACCGACTGTCTTCTAGACTTGTTTCCAGTGTTTTACTAACTTCAATAAACTGTTAAATTGACAAACAAAGACAAAAATATTTCTGCAATCTTTGTTGAAAATAGACAAGAAATTTTGCTGGACGATAAATTGTTTTTGCGATAAACGATAATGTTGTTTTGAGACTCTTTTCAACTAATACAGCTTAATAATAGAAGGCCACACTCTCAAAATCAATAAACTTTGAATGCTAATGAACATTTAACAGCTTCCTGCACAACCAACAAGAATGCACTTGGTTTTTCTAGCAGCCATTGTACAGCAGATTCAGTGGTAAGACCAGCTGACCAAATGTGCTGGAGCTCCACCTGGGTTGCTAGGAAAGATCGAATGTGACTTACTAATCGGGAAGTTTTTGAAACGGTTCATTTTCAAGACACCAAAAAACATTAACTTATTGCCAAAAAACAGGTGGGTGGTTTGTTTTGAGAACTTCGGCCGATTGGAGGTATAAAAATATGCAAAACGGAAATTTTGCACAATGGATCCCCTTTAAGAACAGAACAAAACATATAAATTAATGTAATCTCATGTGAAACCAGGCCAGAGGTTTGGTGACAAACAACATTCTGTGTCGACATCTCTCACCGTCATCTGCTCTGACCGTCACAGAGATCCACTAGTGGGACCCGCATGAGACCATCAGCTTCATTAACCAGCAGAAAGTGCTTTTCCAGCCGCTTCTGTCCCTGTTCGTCACAAGTGGAGGACTAGTCCATCCTCCCCTCAGAGCCACTTCTGGGATTTCTCCGTTCTTGAGGAACTCTCAGCTTCAGGGTCAGCTGTCATCTCCAGCATCTCACAAACGTCCCAGGATCAGAACCGAAGCACCGTTGAGGCCGCAGAGCCAGCATCCATGACTCCTGCTACGCTGGGACAGGTCTGTAATTAAAAGTGGGCTTTAAATTCCCCCAAAGCATTAAAAATGCATCCTGTTGGCAACAAATGGAGCATCTCCCTTCTAGTCTGGGCCTTTTGGCTTTTTGATGCCTTTGGAGGAAGGCAGCAGATCTGAACATTCGGAGGAATCTTCAGATCACATCAGAATTGTAGATGGAACTGGGATATTTTGTGGTACTATTATTATAACAGTAAAGATTACGGGGAAAAATATCTTTTTTTAGGTAACTGTGACTACATAGCACAGCATCAATAGCATCACAAATAAATATTGTTCTTTAAAAACTTTCCCACTGGAGTAGGTTTTTTCAGAAAAGTTGCGAGAAAAAACTAAAAAATTCTGAGCTTAATTGCTATAACATTTTGCTAGAAAAGAATCAGAAATGTCTGATTTAAAAAGTCATATATTTGTGAGAATAAAACTTGAAAATTCTGAGATTAATATCAGAAATTTTCTAGAAAAAATAATACCTCTCTGAGTTTTGCAAAGTCAAAAATGTGTGAGAAAAAATAAACAAAAATCAAAGATCAATCTCAGAAATTCTCTGGAAAAGAACTCACAAATATGTGATTTTTCAAACTCAGACATTTCTGATTCTTTTCTAGAAAATTTCTGAGATTAATCTCATTTTATTCCTGCAAATTATTCTTTTAAGACATTTTTTAAAAATCTACAATGGCCATAACAGGCTGTTGTAAATATGTCTATTTGATCAATTCAATAATTTTGCAGCAAAAAAGGGATTTTGAATTGAAAATGTTAATTTGTTGATATATAGTTTGATTAAAATCCAAATAATTTCAATCAATTAATTAGACTCTGTAATTAACTTGATTAAAAGTTTAAATCGAGCCAAGTTTTTACGAATCAGCCTCCATAATGAGGAGCTACTGCTTGCAAACGCTGGCATTTCCAGTCCACGCTTATTACATCACACTAAGCGTAGTGGCGAGGACATCGGCGCATTCAGACGCAGCTATTATTTTTGTGCGTGCTGGGAGTTCGACTCTGCGTGTGTCTGACGAGGAGGAAACCTCAGACTCTCACACACAAAGAGCGGGATCCTTCCTCCTGTCAGTAATTTGTTGCTAATCAGCTGTCAGCTCAGAGGAGATGATGAGGTGATCATGGTGGGCGGTGGAAGGTAATGGCCTCAAAAGTCACAGAGTCAATGTCAATGGGATCACTCGGATTCAATCAGGGGGCTTCCCGATGAGGGATGGCGCCCGCTGACATTACCACTCATTTTGAGCCCAAGCATCTGGGCCCTAGTAAATAACCATCAGTGGGTGGGTCCCGGGGACAGGTCATTAGCCCTGAGAAAAATAAATATCTTCTCTCTCGTGAAGGCTGCAAGTCATTTAGCACAGACTAGGAAATTTCACCCTAGATTAAGTATGATGAGCCAATATCAGTCAGAGGAGAGGCCATCCTGAGTGTGGGGAAGAAGGGAGGGTGTGATGAGACAGAGGAAATTTATATGCAGGCTTCAGTAAATGTAAGATGATCTTAAAGGTGATTCAAAGCAGTGGGGTCCAAAGTGTGGCCTGGGGGCCGTTTAGAGCCCTTGGAGTGAGTTTGTGTGGCCCTCCACTGCAATGTAAAGACTTTTACTGAAAAGCCGACTTTGCTTTGCTTTTATTTAATTTATTAAACTTGGCTAAATATAACAAGTGTTTTGAAAGAAAGTGACTCAATTATTTTTTATAGCAGAATAAATTTGTTCAATCAAGCCCAAAAGAATTAGAAAACTAAATGAAATTTCTTTAAATACAGAAAGTATACAAAAGCATGTTAAAGTTTTGTAACAATATTGTTACAAAAACAACTTTGAAATTGATCCGTAGATTGTGGCATTAATCTCAAGTTTATAAAAGCAGCAGAGTAAAAACTTAAATAACTTATCCTCTAATTCCTGTAAATCCCAGATGAAACAAGAAGATGCAGCTCAAATTAAACTTTATTATTAGTTCAATTAATAAAGGATGTCTCTGAATCCATTACGGCAAATATCTATAAAACATTATTATCTTAGCCTCCTACTTCAATCAACATTATTAATTAAATTCATTTATAAACTGTCTGTTTTATTAATAGTTAATTCAGACACTTTAAATATTCATATTTATTCATGTATCATTATGTTGGAGTGCTGTTAAACTACAGTAACTCCCCGAATTATTCATAGCTCTGGACGAACATTTAACATAATTATTAAACCAAAAGATGTGTCTCATATAAATTACGCCTATTAGGGAGATTCAGGTAAAACATATTTACAGAAAATTGTGTTTTCATCCTAAATGCATCAATGTTTTTCTGCTCTGAATATGATGTTTTATAATTTCTCTCCTTTTGCACTATTTATTTCATAATCTTTTTATGTATATATGTATATTGTATACTGTATATTTTGCACCTCAACTCGGATTAAGCACAATCTCAATCTCGTTGTAATCTGTGGATGACAATGACAAATAAATCTTATCTTATCTTATCTTATCTATCTCATCAAGCGGCATTTGGTTTAGAGTTTATGTGCTCCAATTAACGATTAATCGATTGCAAACTTGATTGACAATTATTTAATGTTTGAGCCCTACTGTGAATCTGGTAATGGTCAGAATCAGGCTACAGAAATGAATGGAAGTCAAAGTCCTTGTGAAAATAGAAAGACCTAAAGTGTGTGTGTGTGTGTGTGTGTGTGTGCATGTGTTGAAGCTGATTACCCTGCCTGGAAGACAATCATTAGTGAGTCAAATACCAGCACAAATGGCCACCCGAGATAATGGCTGACATTCATCTACGTCTGAGTTTGGTCCAAATCTCTGCTAAACAATCAGACAACGAGAGAGCTGAAGCCTGACGAGTGGGGGAAAAAAAACCCCAACAACTAGGAGAAAGAAAGAGAGGAAAAGCTCAAGTCGAAGTCAGAATCTGTTTCTCTGGCTCAATCCCAAATGGATCACAACAACAAGTATTCTTCATGGAGGAATAATCAGGTCTGAAGAAGCGGCGGGGAGAAGGAAGGAAGCTCAGTGAAAGCTTGTTGCGTAACATTTTAACACTCACCCACTTTAGCGTGATCAATCAGGCGCCCGTGCTCGGTCCATCCCTCTGCCCCCAGATCTGTTACTGCGAGTGCTGTCCACATAACAGGCGCCTGTCAATTTCGCCTGCTTTTTATTGACTCATCCTCCGAGCCAGCTTTGGATCACAATTAACATTTTTTATGAATACATTTTCATGAATATATTAGCTTGTCCTCCCCGCTGCCGCCGCCACCCACCACACACACGCGTGCACACAGATCCACATTTGGTGGAGTGTTGTTTTCTCACAGTTAATCAGTGGCCAGATAAATCAGAGGCCATATTTGCCGTCCATCTGCTGGGAAGGTGCAGTCGGCTCCAGGCGCCATTCAGACATGCTGGACAATAACAGGAAGTGAGGAGACAGCTCGCAGACGTTGCAGGCATCACACTTCACGGCTCACCATGTTCTGTCAATACAGATGTCAGGCCAAGAAGGTTTGTTTCCCTCCACCGGCACACACAGCAAGTTTTAGTTTTGTTTCTGCTTGTTGTAGTTTTGGACCAAAAGCTCAGAACTAATAAAGGAAACGTTTCTTGTTGTGCTGCAACTCTCATTTGGAAGTTTTGGCCTTGTTGTTTCCAAAGACAGAGTATTAGGGGCATTTTAAACAAAAAACAAAAACGGAGGGGTACATTTGTGCCAAAAAACTCTGGTTCCAGAGAACTGCTAAAACTCAACTGGTTAGAAACATAATAAATGAAACATTAACAACATTTTGATGTGGCACTTGACAAAATCTAATGTTTGTTACTGGTTTTCTCAATTGTTGTGTATTTTGTATTTTTATGATGCAAAGCAATTTGAACTGCCTTATTGATATACAAATAAAGTTGATTGAAATTTTGAGAATAACTTCAGAAATTTTCTAGAAAAAAAGTTTCAAAAGTTGAACTTTCCGATTTTTACAGAGCCAGGCAGAAAGACATTGGAGTCAGAGATATAATGGACTTTTTTTGTTTCTTCTCAAAAGGCAAAGATATGATACAAGAAAGACACACCTACAGAAGTTTTCAAAAGACTTTGCATACATGCCTTCTTTGAAAAATAAAGAACATAGGGGAGTTTTCACATTTTGCTGCAAGAAGAACTCAAACATGTATGACAAAAGTTTCAATTCACATTAAGATTCTTGAGAAATTTGACAAAGATATTTGGGATCAGAAGATAGTAGCTCCAACTGATCTTCCAAAGTTATTGTGGTTTGGTCTGATGACACCACAGCACACAACTCTAGTTACAAATAGCAGAATTTAACAAGCTGCACATTTGTGTTTGTGATGGTAGGAAAGAAACGACCTTTTCTCCCTTATACTTACACAAATAAAATGTAGATAAAGTCTGTTTTTACTTCAATATTGTGAGATTTTTTTGTTTATCTGTATTAGATTGCACTTTATTACAAAACTGTGCAGTTTGAATATCAAGTACTTTCAAGGACTTTCTACAGAAATCAAGCGTCTTCCAAACCTTGAAAACACCTTAATGAAATTCAAGCATTTCCAAGGATTTCATTCATTTTTCCAAACCCTGTGCTCTGCAATGATTGATTATGGAAACAAGCAATAGAAAACTTATTTTACCAACATCTGACAGGCAGTTTTCATGCCAACATGGCAGTGACACACTACAATCACCTGTAGTGGCAAAAGCTGCCATAAAAGAATAAAAAGTGGGGAATTTAGTAGACAAGTGTATTATTCATGCACTTGACTTCCTAATGATCACCTTTTGCAGTGATGAAATTATGGAAAAAGAAATAAAAATGAAACAACCACTGAGTCAGAGTGGAGCATCCCTGATTAAACAAACAGGAGCTTCACAGGTAACCGTTTGAAGACCCAAACGCTCGCGGTGTGCTTTGTTATTCCAGATGGCTTTATGGGTCATGAAAGAGTGATTCACGTGTCACATTAAAAGTGCCTGTCGCCGGCCCGCCGTCTGAGCGCTCCCCTCCTTAAAAACCAGGAAGCACCCCATCAATTATTTGCTAAGCAGCCATACTGAAGATCTCACTTTGAACAGTGTGTGGGGACAGCAGCGCTGTCAGCGCGATGATCGATGCACTGGAGGCTCGCGCTGCCCCCAGCACGCCTCTCTGAGGGTCGGCAGCTGTACAAAGACCGAGCTGTCTCTGTGTGTCTGCGTTTGAAACAGAGAGCGACACGCACACCTCCAAATCCCACGGATGCTGGCACACTCACCGCTGAAAGCACGCAAACCTACATTTCAACAGTGTAAGCACACATTTTGAAGGAAAAGGTAACTAAAAGTCTTTTTCCAGCTATTTTCCTCACTACAACACAAGTATAAATGAACAGAAACCTATAAAATGAAGAATGGACACGATTATCAGATTAATCTTTATTAATCAATTGTTGAAATAATCATCAACTCATTTAATAATCAATTAATCATTAACTGAAGAATACAGATTCTACAGAAGCAATTTGTTGAAAGAACAACACATTCAGAGCAGTAATTAAGTCAACATTTATGTTAAAACATTTCCGTTTAACTTGGTTCCTGTTTGTTTTGTCTTATTTGGAGCACAGCTCATGTGACCAGCATACAAGGCGCTAAAAAAACCTCTAACAGTCTAAATTTACTTACATTTTACTTTTCCTCCAGAAATGCAGAATTTCTACTTAAGTTGTACTTTTGCAGTTACAATCAATAAATTACAATATGAGAATAAAAGAACCTTTTAAAAATGAAAACTTTTAAGCAGGTATTAAATAAACTTTAAGGCAGCATTTCTGTATTAAATATGTTTTTTATTGCTCTGATGAAATATTAAATTTTTTTATTTTATTAGCTGTAAGTGAAAAACCATCATAATTAACAGAAGTAAAGGTTTCCAAACATTAATTTGTGTGTAATTAGTTCCTGAAATAAATATACTTATCAATTATATTCTAATTTGCTGGATGGGCCTGTAGTATCACTTAGGTAAATTAGTATAACATAAGTGGATAAATAGATTGTTCACCATATATTAGGGTCAGAAAGTTGAGTAAAAAGAGAACATAAAAAATGACTTTGTTTTACATCATTGTAACTCTGAACAGCTGCAAACCCACTAGAGCCTGAGCTGCTAATTACACCGTTTGCAACTTTAATATCCAATGTAGCCATTGAGAGTTCAACTGGGTCTGTGCAGAATTAATAGAGCATTAATCAACATGCACTAATTAGCTAATAACCTGTTAATTAAATCAGGTTTTTAAAGTCCTGAGAGGTGCATATTCCAGAGTGCAGGCGTGTGATTGGCTGGCTGGCTGCAGGGCGACGCTGCGCCTGCTGCACACACTCAGCGCAAATGTCACGGTGTTGATATTAAATCCAAGTCCCAAGTGGGATTTCCCTCTTTGCACCACCATTATCTGCTTCCACCTGACCCTCTGACCCCACCCACGCAAACCCGTCACCATTCTTGCTTCTTCTCCCCTGAGAAGAGGCGTGACAAATTTAAACATACTTTAAAAAAAGCTTCTGGATCAATGTTTGAGGCATGAATCCTCTTCAGCAGGATCAAAAATGTCAGAAAGCCAATATCTGAACTCTTCTTGGAGCATTGGATAAGTAAATTACCTTGGTGTCAGTTGCTGTAATGTAAAATCAATACATCCTCTTAGATTAACCAATGATTATCACTTGACCTGAGGCCTGGCGTTTTCTTTCCTCTCCTCCTTTTGTCTTCTAAGAAATGGCTCCGTACGTTTGAGGACAGCTTTTACTTTTGGCTGCTATTGATTTTATATCATGCAGAGTGAACCTCTACGTCCTTCTGCTTCGGGCTCAGCATTACTTCACACCATCACCCAATACAGCAGCTGCAGATGTTACATTCTGACACCTGAAACGGTTCTGGTGGGCGTTGGATCTGGCAAATAACCCCGGTTGAAAGGTCAGCAGAGACTTAGGGAGCAAGCAATCAAGGTGTTTACACACCTGATAGTGCAGTAGACTTGGTTCAATATTGCAACATTTGTTACGTTTTCAAATGGTGTGGTTTGTTTTCTCACTGCATTGTGTCAAACAAACCAAACTTATAAAAAAAAAAACACAGTTCCCCTCCTCACCTGTGGGGGCACTGCACAAAGAATCACTGAAGGAAACTACACAAAAACCACTGAGCGCCACTTCTTTATTAAATTTAAACAAAAATTGAGCAGCATCGGCTTGTAATGGTGTAAATGATTTTACCACTAGCTCTAGACTCACGTTTGTTTTGGTTTTATTTACCCAGAATGCTCTGCTTCCTGAATTTGGATCAGTCTCTAAACACTGAGATCACTTTACAGTACCGTCCTAGAAGCTTCAAACCCAAAATTAGAAATAACTTAGAATTTTGGTCACATGCTGTTTATTTTAATATATGTTGACATTAGTTTGCTGATCTACTGTGAATTCTGTGTTCAAAACTGTACAAAGAACATATAAATTTTGAATTAAAGATGGCAGCTTGCTCTGTATTGATGTTACATCAAGCAGAAAGGCCTGAGTTTTTCACTTATTGATGGTGAAAGTATGTTTTTAGATGTAAATTCATCCTTTGCTACAAATGATCAAACTCAAAATTAATATCTGTTGCTGTATTTTAGAGAATTAATTAATGTATTTTCTTGTTTATTAATTTAATCAAATTGTTTATTTGCATTTTCTAATGTATTTCTAGTATTGTATAAGATGACCCAAAGGTGACTTTTAATGTAAGTGGTTAAATGAAAAATTTGCAGAATCAGCCCATTTTTAATTGACGATTAATCGATTAATCAGAATAATCATTTGCTAAATTAATTGTTGCATCCCTACAAGGAATCATTCCAGATAGTGAAATTGTTTTTACTATGCATCTTGTCTGATATCTAATGTATTTTTAACCCATTAATCGACTGATTAAGCGCCAAAATTATAGAAAAATTGATTACTAAAATAATGGTTAATAGTTTATACAGAAAAATGCAAGATACTGAAAAAATGTTGCCACAAATCCTTTGATATTTAATGTATTTTTAAACTAAAACTAATGTTTAGTTTTAATGAATGTGCTGATTAAGCAGCACATTAATTGATTAATTCAAATATTCATTAATTATTATCATTTTTTTACATTTTCCTCTTCACAGAATAATTTTTCAGTTGAATCGTACAGGAAATATAGTTAAAGGTGGGAAATCTTTACGATTTCTCATTGTCTATTTTGCTTACCAACACAAAACCCCGGCACTTTAACATTTTCAGACCCACTGCACGTGACATGACTAAGCTGCTTAAAATCAATTATTGGTGTTTATGCACGTCTCTATTTGTAGGTCATGTTTTAATAAACTCTGCCTGCATCCTTTTGACCTCAATCATGTCACCATCTCCTCCTCCTTTGTGTCCCGGGGCTCCCAGTCACCTCTCCTTAAAGGAGGAGGCCACAGATCAATACGTTTGATGGGGAGGCAATAAGCAGCCCTATTAAGTGACAAAGGTTTACTCTGTAACAGCTGGGCTGGCGCGGGAGCCGAGCTTGTCTGACTAATGAATCGTGAAACAATCAGGCAGTAGCCATTTGTGTTTAGATCTGTAAATATGGCGCGGTACAAGTGCCAGACCATCGCTGGCACTCCAGCTGGGGCCACAGATGGTCTGGATTGAAGGCGAGGCGCAGGCAAACCGTTAGCTCCTCCGGCTCACACTGCACCGCACCTCTTCTGTCTCTGAGTGACAACTTCACTTTTGCACTAACTTACCCCACATAGGGAGCCAGGATGGGGTTTAAAAAAGGGAAAAAGTTAGAGGAAGGAGGCTGACAGCTCCTGAACCGGAGCCCAGACGATGAGCAGTCTCGCTGTTATCAGGCAGAGGGAACCAGGGGGTGAGAAGGGGGGGAGTGAAGACCCAGGCGACACAGAGGAGCAGTGATGATCCTGCTATTTAAAGGCACCATCAACCTAATTAACCTTGGGATGCCTGCGACTCACTCTGAGGTGACCGGCCCCGCGTTGAAGGGGTGGAGGCCTCGTAAATCTCACAAATAGGAGGCGCTCGCTCGGATAAGAGGAACACAAGCTGGTCATTATTGGGAAGAGGATTGAAAATACTGTATGTAGCGTTCTTATCAGTGGAGTTGGGGAGTGGGTAATGTGGCAGAGACTAACTGTAATTCATCCTGTGACAGCTGAGTAAACACAGAAACATTCAAACAGACAAATAAGGCGACGTTTCAAAGAGCTTTTGTCATTTGCCTGCACAAATGATTGAAATAGAGTCAGGCTCTTGGGGAAGGGGAGTGGGGAGGGTGTCCTTGAAGACATAGAGCTATCAAAGCGATGAAAGGCTTATTTAATCTATTTCCAAGGTAAAATTATCTTCCGGCGTTTTTACTTTGTGCGTTTGGTCCGGTGAACGAGAACGCGGAACAAAGCCATTACGATGCCCTCAAGTCTATTAAACTGCATGACAGACGTTGTTTACAACCCCAACTGCTTCTGCGAGCGCCCCATTATCGCCGCATACTGATGCAGGCATCAGCGGCGGGATTGGCCGTCATTATGGAGGGACGGCGGAGAGGCTCAGAGCAACATTTATCAGAGTTTACACAGGATTTGTAACCTGCTAAACAACGGCTGGCGGGTCGGGATTTTCAGAAGGCGGTTTTTGCTCCAGAAGCAAAAGGCTGCTGTAGATACCGAAGCTCTTCCATAATAAAGATGCAGTTTTTATTTAATTTGAGGAAGGTAATGTTTTGTGTATCTAAATTAAAAGCACTTTTATGTAGCTGCTAAGAAGAGTAGCATCAATGTTTGATAAACCAGTCGATATTTTCCCTCCAATCAGTTAAGACTTTCTCAAACCTTTTAAAGTTTAGCTTCTTTATAAATCATTAAGGTTTTCAGCATTTTACTCTTGACCTTTCCTGCTTTTTCAACATATTTGTGTTCATGAAACAAGAAGAAAATCCAATGGATGTGTATTCTTGGGTTGAAACATTTATGAAAATGGAGATAAGCCTATAAATCAAAGGTAAAATTTTACTTAATATGGTGAATTATGCAATATGTCAACAGAGTCCTTTGGAGGTCCTATTCTGTGTGAACGATTCATACAATAAGGTTAAGAGGTCAAACAAACAAAACTGGAAGTAGAAGTACTAAACTGAAGGAAAATCAGCCCAAAGGAAAACTTAGAAATAGACTCAAAAAGTCTGGAGAATTGTTGATCAGGAGCACCAACAGAAAGTCCTGATAATTCTTGCACTGTATTGTTGGTAATTTTCACTTTTTCAAACCTCTTGGAATTTTTCAGATTTTGTCAAATGATCAAATAATGCCATATTTACTTATAAAACCATTTAAAAATGGACACAACAAAAGTGCTGTACAAGTAAAAAAAAAAAAAAAGCAAAGATAAAGATTCAAAGCAAACTCAAATCTTAAAACCTCAGATCCTCTTAGTATTTGTTAAATTTATTACCAACTCAGACTTTTAGCCAAGGTCAAAGGTTATCTAAATTAATTAAATTCCTACAACTAGTCCAGAACGCAGAGGTTAGGATAAGGTGTGATCACATATCATCTATACTGGTTTCACTTCACTGCTATAGGATTGATTATTAAATGATGTCGGTTTTTAAATGTCTACATTTAAAAAGATTAAATCAGCCTTGACTCTTAAAAGGACCTATTATAAAAAAAAATAGTCTTTGTACCTCAATTTAGGCCTAAATTCTTTATAAAAACAGCTTAAAAATAAAAACAACCCCGTCTCCTAGCATGCTGAGCTCTAGCATGTTTGGTCAGGTAGGTATGCGCTGTACAATGGCTGCTGGAAAAGGATTTTGTTAACAACCACTTGCTGCATTCTCGTTGGTTGTGCATGAGCCTCCACTTCTGCTTTTCAAAGATGTAAAGTTGTATAATTGCATAGGCAGAAATGATCGGACTAAAATCTCGTTATTTGTGCAAAAAATGTAACGAAGATGTTTTGTGTAACCTACAGACCTATCCTAATCTGTACAAGGAAGAATAATGTCTCTGGTCTTGAATAGTTTTAAATCCTTTTTCTCCTTGGATTTTAAATTAGGTTAAAAACCAAGATTAAATTAAACCAAGATTTTGATTTATTTATAAAAGTATTTATGTACTTTTACCTTTGCTGATATTCTGTAATTTATGCTTTTCGTCTCTTGTTTAATAATTTGCGTATTTATTAACCACCTTGACTTGTTCACCATTTTGGTTAATGTCTATTTATAAAGCACTTTAAAAATAGCTATTAACTGCACCAAAGTGCTGTACAATATTCTTAAAACCACAGATAAAAACAAGAATAAAACACAATAAGTTCAACAAACAGGACAATTACAATGTCAGTGTTACAAAGTTATATAAATGCCAAAAAATAAAAATGAGTTTTAAGGAGTGATTTGAAGTGTTCAGGAATATGGACAGATTTTACGTTTTGGTCAGTTTCAGGTTGATAAGGTGCTCTACAAATAAGCCTTGTGAGGTTAAAGGTGTCAGAAGAACTGATCAGTTTGGGTTCTGGCCCCAAACTGGACCAGAGTGTCAACGTTGCAGAGGTGACGTCCACTAAACTGGCCAAAACGGACCAGAACCCAACATCCTGTTGAAGTTCTTTGCAGAGAGCTTCACTTTCAGCTGACATTCAGACGCTCACATTAAACACAACGTCCAGCCTGCTCGGGCGTCTGCTCTGCTCTGTGCTGGAGGAATATTTATGGGCGTCTAAATGTGGACGAGCACGTCTGCAGAGCCTTTCGTTTCACAGTGGTAATGAGACCCGGCCCAGACCCGCCGTCCTCCACCCCCCCACACTAAATCCAAACCTCAGCAATGGAACTTTCTGCGCAACGTTAACTGTCACGACCCGCGGCGGCGGCGGATGGAAACGGCTTAACTAAACTGTCAGATCTAATAAAGCCAATAAAGGGTTCAGATAAATGTTTATTACATAGTGGGAAAAGATCATTTCTGGACAGAAATTGAGGATGACCTTTCTGGATAATTCCTTGCTGCCTTCTCCCCCCACCTCTCCACCCTTCTTCTGCCGGATGAATCACCGGCTTCTTTTCGTTTCACGGCTGATGGAGCCTTGCTGACGTGGGATTGTTAAAACCTTGCCAGCTCTCCTTTCTTTGTCTCTCCAATTACAGGAGCCCTCTGAAGGCCGTCTCGATGCACAGGCAGGGCCAGGCTGCTGAGCCTGAGTACAGATGGAGGGTTTTGCTCTAAATACCTACAGAACCTCTGCAACAGTAGCTGTATTTTCATGACAAATTCAATTTCAAAAATACTTCATTAATCCCAAAGGGAAATTAAATGTTGTAGTAACTCATTAATTTAGATTCTTCAAAGAGTTATTGTAGATTTTAATGGCTGTTGGCAGGAAAGATCTCCTGCAGCTGTCTGTATTACAGTAAGTCTGAAGAAGATGCTCTGCCTTCCTAAGAGTCTCATGAGGACGATGGTCAGGGTTGTCCATCATTTTCTTGATTTTATGAAGAATCCTTCTTTGCATAATCATCTGCAGAGGTTCCTCAGTCATCCTCAGAACAGAACCAGAACCTGTCTTCTTTATCAGGCTGTCGAGCCTTTTCAGGTCCTTGGCTCTGATGCTGCTGCCCCAGCAGATGACAGCAGAAGAGATGACGCTCTCAACAACAGATTTATAGAAGAACTGCAACATCTTGGTGCAAACCTTGAAGGATCTTAGCTTCCTCAAGAAGTCCAGTCTGCTCTGTCTTTCTTTATTGATGGCAATAAGTGCTTCAAATAAGTTTGTTTTTCAGCTGAATTATAGCTGATCTCTCAAAGCAGCCTCTTGCCTCTGGACAGAGCGAAAACTCCGGTTTCGGCTTCTTGAGCTCTATTTTATCTGCTTTTTAAGCTCCAGACTGACGTCAAGCCGTCAGTCTGGAGCTTTTTGCTCGCCTGCCTTTTGCTCCGTTTGTCCTCGCTCCTGAGCGTCTTGATGGCGAACCTGAGTGCCTGGATGAAGCCAGGCTACAGTTTCCTTGCTTCCCCACCGGAGTTGAGACTTTTTCAATCAGTGTCAGCAACAGAAAGAGAAAAAGGCTGGAAGAAACGATAAAGCCGATAATTAAAATGAGGTCGATAGTTTTAATCTATTGTGTGATTAATTGATTTATTGTTTATTGTGACAGGCCTACAAATCAGTAACTCATATCAAATCCTACAGAATAGGAATAGATGCTATTGTGGAAATATGCTTCACCATTTACATGTAGATACTTCATTTATAACAGACTGTGCTGCTCCACTTTAAGCAACATGTGGCTGCCTAACATGTGCCTGAGGCAGGCAAGTGCTGCAGGCTGTGACGCAATTTAGCGAACATGCCAGAGGCAACCACCTCCACTTCTTCTCCCATGATGGAAATAGGGTTTGACCTTTGACCTTGTTTTTCCTGAAATCAACAATCATCTCCTTTGTTGTTTACATTCAAGTTGATTGATCTCACACCATGCCATAACGCACAAATGAGCACAAAACTTTGTTAGTACTCAGCGGTTGTGAAAAAGTCACAATTTTGCAATGTTGAAAGAATAAAGAATTTTTTTTTTTACATATTTGTTTAATGTGAGAGAGAATCTGTGAAAAGATCAACCTCCTCCACCTCCTTTGTGAGCTATTACTGCCATCTGAAAAAATGTACAGCTACCGACCAAAACAACCAATCAGAGACAGGAGGCGGGTCTTAGTCCTGACCATCAGGAAAACCATTTATCTGCTGTCAGTGGTGGCTATGCTAACTAGAGGATTGACAACAGGCTATGCTAATTGCAGCTTAGCACAGTGCAAATGGAAGATAGGATGAGCGGCACCACACAAGATTGTGATTGACAGCGCTAAACCCCGCCTCCTGCCTCTGATTGGTTGTTTTTAGTTAGTGTTGGGAGAAGGCATCTGTGATTTTCCACAGATTATCTGCCTTATGCTACACTGTCACAACAGAGAGATAGTGTCAACAAATATAAATATATATATTTCTTACAAAAGATACAAAATTAAGCTTTAAATTAAAATCACACGTGAATAAGTTTGTTCACTCGATAAGTCAAAAACAAAATAACTTTTTTTAAATAGGTGTGTTTCCATTAAGTAAATTTATTCACAAAATTGTCAATTATATGATCAATGGAGATCAATGGAAATGTAGGTAGTGACATAATTTTTGACACCTTGTAAATGTGTTTCCTCTCGAGTCTGATAAATATTCCTGTTTTCACGCCGGCCTTGCTTCCAGCATCTCCACAGTAAAAGAGAAAAAAACAAATCTGGCCTTTCAGTGACAAGACATTGCACCTTCTTCACCACATAGTTGCCAGCATTGTTCTCTGGTTGTTGGAGGAAGAAGCAGCGTTCAGAGATGTAAACAATAAGCTGCTAAAGGAAATGAGCGTCAGACAGGCAACGTTTGAGGGCAAACAACAAAACAAGACAGAAAGGATAAATTCACACACCATAGGTGTTGTGTTTGTCTTTGGAAACTCCTGTATGGCAGCTACATTTGGTGCCTTTGAGAAAAACAAAATATACCAGCTTAATTCATCTTGTTTGAGGTGATTTTCATTTATCTCCTAAGGCGGCGATATCCAAGCATTACTACAGTATTTTCAGTTGAAACATGTTTTCCACTTTAGGAAGATTCTTACCTCACTTGTGACTGGAACAACCCTGCTGAGAGCACATCAGGTATGATTTTATGTTTCAGAATAAGTAACTTAGCTCAAACCATCAATGATTGATTAATGTGTTGCATCCTGGTTTTCTCTTTCTGACTGCTTGGAGGGGACCTACTATGTAAAATTTATATTTTGTATGTCTCTGTACTTCCATTTGGGACCAAACAGTTACAAAAAAATACCAACATCTGGCTGTTTTTCTTTTTTTTTTGGTGTCTGTAAAAGCTGTTTCAAAAACCTCCCGATTGTTAAGTCACATTCAACTGGGACTGCCGTTACCTAGCAACCCCAGCCAAGCCTAGCCTCGTAACCTAGCAACCCCAGTGGAACTCCAGCTGTTTGGTCAGTCAACAATAAAATACAAGTTTTATTGTTGACTTGTCATCCAGAAACCACTTGTGCATTCATGTTGGTTGTGCAGGAAGCTTTACTTCTGCTTTTCAAAGATATACAGCTGTATAATTGCAAATCTGTTTGCAGCCATTTTCACAGGCGACGGTAGACTATGAGTTGGTTGGTGTGGATAGCAGCAGCTTGTTGGATTTAAAGTGTCAGGAGGCCCTAAAACAGCTAATTCTGAACTGAGTTGACTAAAAGCTCATTAACTAAGAGTGATTTTGTCCAAAAAACCTAATGAACATGTTTTGTACAAATAGACCTATCCTAACCTGTTCAAGGAAGCTTAATACGTCATCTTGGAGCAGGGTTGTTGCAGATGTTTCAAGGCTTTCCTTCATATTCTTGTGGAATTTGCCTCTTTTGTTCATCGACTTGTATTTTACATTTTTCTTTTTCACACGCCCGCTGCAACGCTAGAGTTTTACAAAGATGTTCTGCAGGGGTGGTTCGTGAAAACACACATTCCTGCAGCTATTGTTCCAGACTTAACTGGACTCCTCTGAAGTTGGCCAAGTGAGCCGAAGTGCGAACGTAGCAGCAAATGCTCTGGATTTGAGGTGTCTGTAAGAGTTTGTGTCACACTTCTTTCTGCTCAAATGAGCTCCCACTCTCTGCTGTACGACGGGATGAACATGAGTTTCATCATGGAGTCTAAATCTGTCCTCAGTGTGCTGTAAACCAAATATTTCCCCTTCTCCCTCATCGTTTTGAGCATGAAATCTCACAGTGTTCTCAACAAAAGCAGAAAAAGCCCAAACAAACTCTTCAGTGTTCCTGACTTTAGAAATCTCTACATTCTGATTATGCATCAATTCAGCTCAATCTGAATTGATGCATGTTATTTTTTCCTGTCCTTTTATTACTTCTATATTCCATTTGGTTGCTTTTTCAGTCGTTTTCAGTCTATTAATTAACTGAGGTTTTATCTCAACGTATCAGAATTGACTAATATTTACTAAATTCATCAAAACTAAAACATCATGCATTTGATTTTCCAAAAAAATCAGATCAAGATTAGTGACATATGTAGCACAGAGCTATAATAAATCATGACATTATTGCACAAAGGTGAGAGGTTTTTGTGACATTGTGGTAAATGTAACATGTTTGTGTGGGTTCTCTCCAGGTCTGATATAATTCTTTTTGGATTACACATTACACATAATGTATTTTTATCTTTGACTTTATTCACTATAATGTTTATATGCATCTGGATAAAATGCAACATGACCGATCAGACTGATTTACCAGATCTGATTTAGTTCCACATATTTAAGTGGCACAAACTGAAAATCAGTTTTTTGGGTGAAAAGATCAGAATTTGGGCGTGAAAAAGTTGGATATGGGTCACATATGGGCAAAAAAATCTGATGTGGGTCGCAATTGCCTGTTGTGTTTTTTTCCCTTGTATGCATTGTAGTCTTTATGAGGAAAACCAAAAACTGAAGTGAATTTTCTTTTTTCTTCTTTAGTTTCCCTTTGGAATCATTAAAGTACTTTTGGATTTGAATGATAAACTTTTTATCTGAATCTAATAACAGCTAACATTAACAGATTTGGATTTTTAGGACCAAATAGGTAATTTCAATGAGCTTTTATCCATTTTTGTCAAATATGAGTTTCAGATGCACTTAGTCTGCTGAAGATTAAACGGTTTTCTGTGTTCATGTTCTTTTCTTTTTAATGCAAATTCTACACAAAATAAAGACTGCAAATGAAAATCTGAGAAAAAAACGCAGCACTTTCTAAAGCTATTAATCTGTTGGGGATTGTTTTGTTGGGTTTTCATGCACAGAACAATGTCATGGTCAAGTTCTGGACTGAAAATAAACGGAAAAGCAGCCAGAAATCACGGACGTTATCACAATCTTTAAGATGGCTTGAACGTTTGTGCATTTAAAAAGTCTGTTCTCCAACCTGCTAAGTCCAAGTTTTCAAAGTCAAAAGATGTTTGGTCATTATTGATGCAGGAAGGGTGGAGGAGGTGGTGGAGACTTTATATTAAAAAACAACGTTAAATTCAAGGCTAACACACACACAGAATAAGACGAACTCATCAAATATGGATGATGACACCACATCTCTCGGGTTCACAGCTGAGCAGATGTGGTGTGATGAGATCAGGTTATAGGCGGCTTCCTTACTGCCTGATCCCCGTTGTTTTCGCCCCTCGACCCCCGCCGGCCCCTCCTTGGCCTGTCCTCCCAGCTACATGTGGCAAGGCGGCCCACTGCTTCCTGTGACAAGCCAAGCTGTCCACTGACCACTTCATTTTTGATCTTGGCAGGCGAAACTCGAGGCGTGGCGGCCTGTGTGTGTGTGTGTGTGTGTGTGTGTGCGCACACTGCGATCGAGGGAACATCATCCAAGAAGAAGAGTTGCTTCCAAATGACCAAACACAGGCTGTTTGGTGAGTGTTTGCTTCGCCTCGTCTTTGTTTTCTCTCCGTCGTTCTTTCAGGAGTCCATCATCGTATCTGTTTGTCTTTCATTTCCTCGGTTGCCATGTCTTCATGCTGGCATTTGTATTTCTGTCATTCTTGGCTGTAATCCGTCCCATTTCTTTAAGAAGTGCTCCTGTGCCGTTTTTTCTTGTGTTAATTTCTTGGCTTTGTGTTTTACTTTCTTTAATTTGTTTGGTGAGGATTTATTTGTCTCTTTACCTTGTCTGTTGGGAGTCTGTCGTCTTCTTAATTTAGACATTATCCCTTAAATCTCTCTCATGCTCAAGATCTTCAAGTTTTCCATTGTTTTTGTTGCACGTTTTATAAAGTTGCCTCTCTTTTTTATTTTGCTTCGGAGTCAGTTTAAGCTAACAATATTCATTCATTCTCAGTCATCCTGTCCTTTAATAGAAGGAAACCGTTTCTTTGCTTAAAGGTTTCCATTCAGCAAGCTAAATATTTAGCTCTGAGCTAAATTTGAAGCTCAATATTAAATTAGCAAGCTAACCTGGCTAAATTAGCCTCAGTTTAAAAATTGTGTTCCAAACGAAATTGTTAGTCAGCAAGATAAAAATTTAGCTTGAAGCAAAATATTTGAAGCTTAGCATTTATCTCCAAACAAAATATTTAGATCTGTGCTAAATATTTAGCTAACCCTGCTAATTTAGCTATATAATTTAATATTTCCCTACTAAATTTTTAGTCAGTAAACTAAATACTTAATTTAAAGCTAAATATTTAATTTAAATCTAAATACTTCTGCTTTTACTTTAAAGTTACCAAAAAATCCATGGATCGGTGAATCCCTGAATAGACTGCGTTTAAAAGAAGTTTGATCAGTAATACATCAGCTTTTCTCAAGGTCTTGTTTATTCAGCTTATTTGCTTTTTAGTCCAGTCTTTACACCACACGGTAACGGCTACGCTGTGCATCAACCTTTGTGTCATCTCTACGTTTTGAGGTGACATCACATTAAAAATTATCTTCTTGAAGTTAACTGTTTTCTGTTTATTAAATTGTTGACATTTTTCATGATTTCAACTGAACAAACAACCAGAAGTCCCAGGACAATCAAGTTTTCACATCTAATTGTTCCCACTTCCATCTCCAATAATGTTCCTGGATCTCCACTCCAGCTTTATCACCTGCTAAGCCTGGAGTCTTGGTTTAGGCCAGTTGGGGGTGTTTGGGGTCAGGGATAAGAGGGCTTGATTGGGTTCTTCCACGCTGGGTTTCATGACCCTTGGAAATAGGAAAGCTTTATGTACGGGTGTGTGCGTGGATGCAGCGATCGCATGAGAGTATATGAGGCAGGAGGGCCTCACCGAGCCCATTAGATGTGCGCGCTCGCCTGTGAGATGTTGTATCACTTTAATTAGCAGGGGGTTGTGGGCCACGGCAGCGTTAGGAGATGGGGAGAAGGTTGATTGTGTTTTAGTCATTGCCTAAAGCTAGATCCCCTCCCCCTCCGACCCCCACTGTAAAAATCTTCATCAATGTTTTCTGGAGGTTTTTCCTCAAAGTGACAACATGATCTCATTGTTTTTGTTCTGTTCTATTCAGATACTTTAATTTACATTCCAATAAAAAGGACCAGATTTTCATTTAACCACCCAAACATCTTTAATTGTGGCCTCATTTGCATTTCACACTCTTTAGGACAGCTGATTTAGCTATTTTGCCTCTGGCCTCAGCTGAATTTGAGAAAACTGGACAAATCTTAAACGCTGTCACACCTTCTGAATAAATTGCAAAATAATGAACATTTTAGATAATTATGACAAATCAGAGCAAGCTGAATGCACCCTGGCAGTCCGCCAGCCCCTGCAGACGGCCAGAGAGACGGTGCTGTGGAGATTGGGAGCGGGGATTTTTGGGTAATTGGACTCACATTGTAAGAGCTAATGAAGTGATGCAATTGAAAAAGAATGAGTCTTTGCCATTGTCTTAGCAGTGATTCAACAGCTTGTAGCATTAGACAGTTTAAGCTAAGGACAATAATTGCAGGACGTTTAAGAAAACAAGGCAGTTTAGACGAGGATTTGTTTGCAGCCGATGTGCATTGAAGCAGGAAATGGAAACAGATGTTCATCATTTTGATGAACACCCAGAATGTTGGTTGATTTCAACTAATTTACGGTGAGATGGAAATCGTGTCGCCTTTTTCTTAAAACATGTTTGGCCTCATCTTTGACGAAAAAACATGACTAAAAAAATCTAAGTCATAACTTTCATCATTAAACAATGATTTTTATTTTAGTCCTTTTAAAGCTATAGCTAAGGATGCCAATGCAGCAACATTAGAAAATGGAAACAAAAACATCACCTGGCTTTTATTAGCTCTCTTAAAGGGGTGGTTTTGTGTTTTCCAGGCACATATTGTCATTTTATAGTAGTCAAGGAAATGTGTTAGCTTCAATTGTACATATATCAAAAATAAAAGCAAAAATAAAAAACATATAAAAAACAATATGAATGAAATTTGATGCCTTGAAATAGGCGCCGTCTCTTTAAGAAGCTCCTGCTCCAGACTAGCTGCTGCTAGTCTGGAGGAGTTTTGATTGATTTTTGTGTTTCCCCAATCTCAATTCAAGAATAGTACAAATTTACCCCTCCGTGACGGGCATCTCATCCTGATAGACAATTTATAATTTTCTCGGGGAGATTTTTAAATCTTAAGCTGGAAATTTTAATCTAAAATGTTTCTCTTATTTCCTCTCATTTTATTTTCTTATGGTTCTCCTTCCATCTCATGAAAATATCCAACATCATCTACTAAAATACAAGAGTGCACCCACATTAAAGTCAACTAAACAATTAAAAAAATAATAATAATAATGACTCCATAATCCATTCTACTTAAAGAGAAAAAAATAAAAATTAATGAATGAGAAAACAACCTGTTTTTCTTTTAATGCTTTGGATATATAATAATTTACAGATAATTTCTCTTTGAATTTTTTCTTTTGTATAATTAAAATCTTGCATGTTTAAATTCAATAATGAACAGGTGAAAAAAGAAAAAAATATTTTAGTATTTTTAATTTAAAAAAAAAACTGTGGCCCACAAGTACTTTGAATTTGACAAATTTTGTCCGTATGGCCCAAAAAAACAGCTTTAAAATTTTTATTATGTCAGAAAACTGAAACTTATTTGCTAATTTACTCAGATAAAATCCAACTTGTTAAGAGTTGTTAATGGCGCCTGAGCTATAAAGCTTGTTTTTCTTCAATGACTCAACCACAGTTTGATGGATTGCGACCAAAATTTGCTGCACTGATTCATAATTTAATGCAGATTCCTTTAGAAATAAATGCCCTAAAGCCCTTTATATAGATCTCATCTTACACAGAGAGATTAATCGGACTAAAATAAACGTCACAATGATTTCACAGCAGAAAATCACCAGACAATTGTCCTGTAACAGCCGCTGTTGCGTCCTATGTTTTTTGCTGTTAGTGGTGTGGGCAATATGTGGAGGATGGGTTGACCTGCAACTCTTTATGGCTACAATAAAAGTTTTACATGACGCCATTTCTTTCAATCCACTCTGACAGGAACGTTTCACCAAAACGCTTTCTGAAGTGCAGGAGAAGGAGGAATTAAACATAAAGAAGTGATGATTTTCCTGCCATTAGATGGAGCATACCCTTGTAATAGGCCAAGGAAAATATAGACTTATGGAAAATGAAATGAGGCATGAATGACCATAAGCGTGAAGACAATTACACCCCTCGGAAATCGTATATTTGAAAAGATAATTTCTGGAGCAGTCCGTACTCTCGGACCGGTGGAGGTTACAGTTTCTTCTCTGAAAGCTTGAACTGTCCTTGAACTTGGGTTAAACGGTGCTGGTGTGAGATGAGATGCGGCTATCTGTCCCTGCAACTGGTTATTTTACCTCCAGCTTTCTGCCTAATGCCACAATTACCCTGATCTATCGCTTTGGAACGGGGTGCAAACACTTTAAAATTCAAGCATTTTCTAGGTAAGTTTTCAGACTTTTCCAGCACCACACTTTGGAGAAAAAATCAGCACAAATGAACTGAAAAAGACAGTTTCAATTCACTATTTTATATCATTTTCTTTGCTGTTATTAACAATATGTTATGGTATTCTGTGTTCTACAGCAGGGAGAAGACAAATTAAAATATCTGATATAAATATTTGATGTTTTGAAAAGTCTCTGACACATACTGTACTGACTGGTCCGAAAACAAAACACTAATTAAAACACTGCAAAAACACAAAATCCTACCAAGTATTTTTGGTCTGGTTTCTAGTTAACTTGAAATAAGACAAAACTAACTTACAAGTAACCTTTCAGCAACATATAGGAGCTTGTTTTAAGTTGTTAATATTGATGAAAAAGTTCTAGTTCCACTGGCGGATAAATCCACTTATAACATGGGAAAAATGTCATAAGTGAATTTATACTGATATCAGTATCAGTCTCCTTATAGCTGCAGTTTCCAAGCTTCAGAGCTTCCGTCTCACAGAGTGGGCCTCCCCCAGAGACTAGCCAGCAGCAATTAGCAAACACTTAGTGGACCTGACCACCTGCTGAGCTCATTATGTGAGATGCTGCTCAGTCCAACGCTGGTAAAAAACATTTTAAAAGGGTTAATAAAGGAACGATGCTGTGATGACTTCCTGGAGGCGGAGTTTCAGAAAGAGCGGGAGTTTTTAAAGAGACAGAGGCCCAATTTTAAGGCATTAAATTAGGAAGTTAAATTTCTTTCAAATCATGTTTGAAATGTACAACATTTTAATAACTGAAGGTCTCATAGTTATTTGATTCTGCTATAATATGAGCTTGGAAAAACACATAATACTGCCTCTTCAAGGACTTTATATAGAATGCAAGCATTTTCCAAACCTTGAAAACACCTAATTAAAATTCAAGCATTTTCAAGGATTTCAAGCTCGTGGTCAAAAGGCTCAGACATGAATGAGTTTTTCATTAAATATAAATTTAAACAAAATGTTCTAAACAGAAGCAAAACACTTAAAATCCTGTAAGGCCAGTAACCATCTGAATGTCCTTTTAAATAAAAGAACAAAATGTGATTTTATGATGTAAGAGAGGAGAGAAAAAACTACCCAGAATCCTCTGTTTGCCATGAAAATCGGCCCCCTGAAGCCCACTCCATCACGGGATGGCTCCCTGCCCTTGCTGTGGCGTGACTGGAACAAGGATGAGTGGCGGTAAAGGACAAACTCATGGACACCAGTTGGGCTCCCGGTACCAGCACACATTATTACCCCCAACAGAAGCCCGGCGAAGGCAGGAGCCAGGAGTCCGTCTCCGCCGCAGCGTCGCTGGGATTTCCAAAAACAGATGGCCACCCCCAGCAAGACATTAGCAGCGGAGATTTGAAAACATCTTGAGCCCCTGTCGCCACGCAGACACCATGGTCAGGAGGCTAATGTGAGAATAGTGCGGCGTGGCAGTGAGACGGTGAAACGAGCAGGGGCGTGAACAACAGCTGTCTGAAAACGAGCAGGAACTGTATGC
The DNA here is from genome assembly GCA_903066825.1 of Alfaro cultratus. NCBI lineage: Eukaryota > Metazoa > Chordata > Actinopteri > Cyprinodontiformes > Poeciliidae > Alfaro > Alfaro cultratus. The sequence goes on along the minus strand of CAEFZX010023658.1, from coordinate 122,366 downwards.
GAGTCTTCAGAGTCGCATTTGAAAGAGAGAAATCTGCCTGAGCAAGAAGGAGAAGCCCAGGCTCTCTCTGGTTAGGGGAGTAAGAGGTCAGTCAAACTCAAAAAGTCGTTCTGAAACGATTAATTGTGATAAATCGATTATTGCAATAATCTTCAATTAATTTAGTAACCAGTTATTTGTTAACTGGAGGACATAGACCCAAAAAAAGGCCATTTGCTAAAAGAACAACACATTTAGATCAGCAATAAAACCACAACTGTTCAAAGAATATATGCATTTCACATTTAAGCTAAAATAAAACTACTTTATCTGGAAATCTGTTCTATCCAGAACTCCTCAAGTAGCAGTTTAGCTTTACTTGATTCAAATTTTGTAAAATAATTTCCTATTAAGCATCTTTTGCTATTCATTATTAATCAGTTATTTAAAAAAATAATCACCTGATCAGCATAGAAAGGGCTGAGATTTATTTTTACCTTTGTTAGAATAATGTTTCTTAATTGCAGATGCATTTTTTGGCTCAAGCGTTCAATAAAGGAATGCTGTGTTGCTGAATAAAATGTTGAATAAAACCCAGTATTTTATTTTAAGCAATAAAATGTTGAATTATTTGTTCTTTGCAATCTGTTTCAATCACTGCACCCCACATTACACATCAACAATTATATAGTGAAATGCAAAATAATAAAAAGGATATTGATCACAGCAAAGGCGTTTTAGGATAATGTTTTTTTCCTCCTTTAGCAGCTTCATGATAAAGTGAGACAGATGTGGAAAAGCATAAAAACAGCTGCACTGTTGCTATGGTGACAGTGCACAAAGTAGGTTTAAAATTTGTAGGATATCCAATAAACACAGATTTTTCCCCAGAATTACCGCTTTCAAAAAATTGTTGTTTTTTTTTTAATCATTTCAATTTCAGAAAAGTATGTTAATGTGAATCAAAGTCCCTCCACTCTGACCTGAATCCTTCAGTTTAACCGGTGGCCAGTTAATGGTCAAAACCTTAACACTCATTTTTCTTCTTCCATACTAATATGGTTTAAACTGAACATATGCAGGGGAATTTTATCTTCTAAAATGTTGTACGTCATCTACATCTCACACTGCTTTTCAGTGACTTAGACAGTGAAACTGTTGATTGTTTTGAGCCTGATGAATCAATTAAACACCAAAATAATGTTTAGATACTGATGAAAACGGGGGGCGCACCAATTTATCGGCTAGCTAATTTATTGGAGCAGGTTTTCTTAATTTTAGGAGATTGGTGCTCTTCCAATACTTACATGTGAAGCCGATCTTATTACTGGATCTTATCAGCAAAGGTCTAAAAATCAACCTCTCCCCTCTTCTGCTCTGCCTTTAGTGAGGTTTGACTGACAGACCGGTCCACCAGGTCATGTCTGCACCAACTCCGTGACTTTCTTGTTATATTTAGTGACATTTTCAGACAGAGAAAATTGGCATTGGCCAACATCAGAATCGCCAGGTCAGGATTTTTATAGATCGATAATTGGGGATCAGCCAGAAAACTGCAATCAGTGCAGTTTTAAATGTAAAAACTCTACAGCAGGAAATTCAACAAACGCAAAGAAACAACCCAAAAAAAAAGACAAGGGGGAATAAAAAGTGAAAAGAGAAGCTAAGGTGACACGCATCATTGTGTCCGGTCCAGCGGTTGCCCAGCGGGGGGCCATATTTGCTGCAGTGGTGTCAACAGACTTGTGAACAGAGGGTTCGGCTGTTCCTGGACATATTCTCCACACCTGCGCCTGGAGTGCACCGGGTTGGCATTTCAAACTTTATCACCTGTCACAAGAGAGGAAGTGGCAGATGAGCAGAGAGCTGCACCCCGCCATCATCCCCAACGTACAGTGCTCGGTTGCCCTGACGACATACCCATCGCTGTAAGCCGCATCGGGAGCGTGGTTGTCAGCGGACTCTCCCACAGCTTCACTGATGTGTGTTTTAGAGAGAATCACACCATGATCAAGGTGACGTGTCTCTTTGGGCTCCACAGGGGGTGTCTGGGCTTCAGAAGGCCACGGGTGTCAAAGCGCCACGGCGACTCGGAGAATGATGTCATAACCCCCCACTACACACACCACCTCCCACCTCCTGTTTGGACTAGGAAAGGTTAAGGCAACATGTATATTCAACGTTGTTTTTGAATCCACAGAATCAAAGCTGATTTCCTTTCAATGACAAATTGATGACATAACCAAACAACTGGGTCTGTCCTGTATGTCCATTTTTGTTTTTTTTTTTGCATCTAAGGGGACAGAAAACTAGCACAATTTATCCAGCAATCCTTAGTGAGACTAGGGCTGAAACGATTAATTGTGATTAATCAATTATTCAAATAATCGTCAAATAATTTTGTAATGAAATAATTGTTAACTCAATAACACAGACTAAAAAAACATATTCAAAGTGGTAATTAGGCCAAAAAAAAAAAATTCTTTCTTTTAAAGATTGTTTCATTAAACGATTAATCGTGGTTAATACGATTAATCATTTCAGCTCTAAGCTTAACAAAAAGCAGAAATCCTTCCAGCTGCACTCAACCACAAAAATGATGAATAAAAGTAAACTAAGAGAGCAGATCGAAAACAACATGTGGTCGCATCAAGACTTCACAAGAAATGATAATCAGAAAGTAGAATCTGAGGAAGGTTTCAATGTTAAGAAAATCTTTATGGTTCCAGCCAGAATATTCAGTGATGTAAGTCACAAACAGCCATTTCAGACGGTTATATATATCTGAGAAACCTGCAAACTGTCAGTGCTTCCACATCCATATGCTGCCACGCGCACACACACACACACGCACACACTGAAAGGCATCTTCACAGTTCCCTCCTCTACACACACATTCACACATTGTCACCCACGCTCTTTTTCCCCCTTCTCGCCCCATATACACACACTGAGACACGAACACACACTTTTGCACCCCTCCCAAACCGAACTGCTTGAGCCACTTGCCTGCCAGGGAGGCAAGATGGCCCTGCAGCCCTCCAGCCAATCAGACAGCTTGGCTCGCGCAGGAGATCACAGACCAGCTGATCCAGCCTCCCGACTTCTTTCTTCATCTGTTTTTGAGGAAACTTTTGGATGTGAGCACGACGCCGCCGACTGAGCTGCACGGGTATGCCGGACCGAACCAGACCCAGAACCAGAACCAGAACAGGACCTCAAGTGGTTTCAGTGATGTTGGACTGACACAACGAGGTCTGGGTTAGAGGAGAGTCCATGTTTAGAGATTGTGAGAGAAAATAATTGTCTTTATTACTGAGGTAAAGGATACAATACCTGGTTCAATATCATCATCACCAGGCCAGCTGACAGTTTTGGGACGAGATAATCATAGAGGCCGCCTCTGGCATTCTGCAACTAATATGAATTAATGAATATTAAGCATTTAAAAACACGACTGATACTGGATTCTGTCTCGTCTTTTCTTCTCTCCTCCTTTTTATGTTTTTTGAGATGACATTCCTCCTGTGGAGCGCTAAAAGTGCCAAAAAAACAAAACAAAACCCTAAAATAAATCAATACGGTATTAAATACATGCTTATATTTGACAAATTCATGACATGATAAAAATATAATACATAAGTTGTGAAACAAATAATAAACATTATATTCTGTCAGATGCAACAAAACTATTTGGACACTTTTCCAGTGCACTGAATTTAGTGAATTTAGTGTCTTTTAACCTTGATTTAAAGGCAGTCAGTGTTCCAGCAGCTTTACAGTTTTCTAAAAGTTTGTTCCACATTAGTAGATCTTAAAGACTAAATCCTGTTCCTCCATCTTTGGTCAGCCTCTTTGTAGCAACACATAGGAAAACGTTGGGCTGCTTGTGACATCTTGATAAATAAACAGCTACTGGGCCACATTTCATGGTTGTTTTTAACTTAGAACAGAATCTTAGGTGAATTGCAGAGGTTGAACATTCACTCACACACCCAGAAAGAGCAGAATCAGCTTCATCCTATAGAAAAAACACTCGGAGAGGCCATTAAATAAAGATTGCATCCTTCTGTTCATCGTGTTGCCGGCAGCTGGAAACAGGAAGGATGATCACGCTAAGTGGCACCAGAACTCGAAGTTTGCTGTCAACATTTCTAATCTCATTCTCCTGGTGAAAATCACACATTTCTCCATTACATTTTCGTTTCTTCCACTTGAAGGAAATAATATTTGAAATTTACGACGAATACGTTATACAGTGATATGTAGGTTAACTGTTCAGATTGCTGTGGATGTGAAAATCTGCCTCCGTCTCTGTGGGGAGAGGAAACTGTTGTGTGATTATGATGAACTGGTTAAGCTGCAATTATGCCAGCGAGCGACGGGAGGGGAGACGACAGCAGTTTAGGCGACAATTTGCAGGGCGGCCGGCGTGGCTGCTGCAGCTGGGGCCTGTTTTAATGCTGTAATTGATAGACTCTGCCAGTCACTAGTGGGTTCAGAATTAAAACTCAAATCATCATCATTAGAACCCCCCCTTCGCTTGTAATTGCTACATCAAATGCACATCAGTGTATTTTTTTCATTGTTTGTCATTATTATAAAATTGCACTTGCATTATCTAATTTCATCAAGCAGCATTGATAATGACCACTAAGGCTTTTATCTCTGATTAGACGAGGATGGTTTTGAGTGTGTATGACGGTTAGAAACATCGGCTTGTTGTGAGGAAGGTAACGGATTCTGTTTGCAAAGTTACGTCAAAAATTAACGGCAATAATTTGGGTTAGTCTGTCGTAATAAAAGAAATGGAGGTTCATTTTTTCACTGTCATATTTTAACCATGTTATTAACTCACTTATGAATGTGACAGTTTAAAATTAAATAACCAGCAAACTACACATTTAGTTTCAAATGAAATGTTTAGGCTAAATAAGCTAAATATTTAACTTCAAACTAAAGTTTTAGTTAGCAAACTAAATATTTATTTTCAAACCAAATGTCTAGTTAGCAAACTAAATATTTATTTTCAAACTAAATATTTAGTTAGCAATCTAACTTGGTTTGAAATAAAATGTCTAGTCATAAAGCTAAATATTTAGTTTCAAACTAAATGTCTAGCAAACTAAATATTTGGCTTCAAACTAAATATTCAGTTAGTGAGCTATATGTTTGGTTCCAAACCACATATTTAGCTGGAAACCTAAATATGTTTTGTTTCAATAGTGCAGCTTTAATGTTCGCATATTGTCTAATTAGAAATTAGACAATATAAGTTATTCGTGAAGAATAAAATGATTTGTTAGGTTTGTCACACAAAAGTACTGGTGGGAGATATAGACTGGAAGTTTAATAATATTTTACAATATCATTGCAATAACTATAAAAGTGACGTTAAGAACTATCTATAACTTTTTTTCTTGATGACTGTATGACTGTTGGAACCCTGCAAACACAAATAATGATCGTAACACGTTTTTTTAGGACACTAGTTACAAAAAGTACGATTTATATCACTAAACTGCACATGGCAACTGTATTTTCAAATATTCATTGACGCTTTTCTTGAACAAGCCAACAATTCCAGCAGTACGGACAGCTTTGTGGGATTTTAAAAATCATTAACTGAAATTTATCGTGACAACCATAAATCACAATTTTTATCATGATAAATGATAACAGATACAATAAATGCCCACTCCTCATTAGAAGCACAATTCAAAGGAATGAGAAATTACTAACGACTAAAGAAGAATCAAGCAAAAGAAAAGCAAAAACAAGAGTTATAAAAAAAAAGTGAGACTCCCAAAGCCAGTGAACACTCTGCTGCCCAGATGGTAATAATTGCTGAAGAAACACCCAAACTAACCAGTTGTGAAAGCCCACTCCATCCCACCATCCACAGTCTCCTTGCCCCCAGCTCGGTCTGTGTCTCTGTGTCACACAGAACATACGTCCTGTAGATATCTGCTGAGCGGGCTCAACTCCCCTCTGCAGGCCTGCACGTGTGATTTCTGTGGGTGTGTTTGTGCCTGCGCCCTTGACGTCGGTCCTGACGCGCTGTTGTCCAGCTGTAACGCGGTCAAACAGCGAACAATCAGCCTCTGCAGCGCTGCCAAGCTGTTAGCAAGATGTTAAATGCCCCTTTAGTCCATCTCCTAGCAGCGTCATCGGTGAAGTGTAAAACAAAAGCCTGGTATCTGCAAGGAAACGCGGCGCGGGAATGTGAAAAATGATTTTAGGTGACCTGGAAAAACAGTTTAATCTTAATGTTAATTTGCAAAGATCCTTCTGTTGTTCTAAATCATTCATCAGCAGCGTTTTCCTCACTAGAAACTGGCCCAATTAGAGAATATTAATGATTGTTAAATGTGCATATGCTGGAGCTGGAAAATGGGAAGGTTAATAGACAGGCAGCGTCACGCGATCGCATTTATCAGTTTCTATTTATCTCTCCTTGGGAGGTGGCAGGTTTACAGTAAATACCTTCTGTCCCTCTAATTTCCTAATGATGGCGATAATGATGGAGAATGGCGCAGTCATTAGCGAGGACAGACTCTGTGCATCACTCTGTCAGCGACGTCTCTCCCAGGCTCCCGATGAGAAGTGATGGGGCCCAGCTGTTCCTCCGCGTCCTCGCCCCCCAAAAAACCCAACAGAGTCCCAGAGCCGGAAAGACGGGGAGGAACAGAGGGAGGCGAGAGCCACGCAGAGGACGCTGAATGTCGAAGAAGTGCTTAAAAGTTTCTATTTTAAATTCTTTACATTTTCAACACCATTTTGATTAGAATGCTATCGAAACTTCTGGAGTTTTTTGCAAGCTAACAAAACCAGTTTAGATACGTCTCGTCTTGAGACATTAGGCTATGCAAGGCATTAGCCTAATGTTTGCTGGTTGCGTCATTCTGTTTATTTTGTGGCTGATTTATAATCTCAGCATCGCTTTGGCTGCGGTCCATGCAGACATCTGTACCGGAGACACATGCCGTCCAAAGTGCACGGCTGCATGGACTCTGACCAACAAACGCCGAGCCGGGTCGACTTCACCAAATGTTTTCCATCACTTAAAAAATCTGCTTTGTTTCACAATGATGGAGAGAAAAAATCTGAAAGCTGTCAGTCACACAGACTGGGCCTAATGCTGCATTCCAGTTGGGCTCAGAACTGGGAAATTCTGACATCGCAGTCCAAAAAAACCCAAACCCCCCAACCCAACAAATAAATAAATACACCAAGCAACTGGAAATCCTACCCAGTTATGACTTGTAAGGCCGACTCCGCGTTTCAATATGGCTGCTCCTGGCATCAACAATAGCAAGATGTGGTGGAAACTAGGCCAGTCATGGTAACAAATGCTGCTGGATGATAAACTGTCCCAGAAGTTATTGCAATAAACGATAACATTTGGATTTTCAAGTAATAGTAAGGCAAGAACACATTCTCAAAGATCAACAAACATTTAATGCTGGAGCTGGAAGACATTTTAAATATCCAAAATAAGTAAACAAAAAGCTAAAACAATTAATAAAATGTCAGAGTCTCTGTAAACAAAATTGTCCTTCAATAAAAAGGGCTAGTTGAGACCAAAACAACAGTCTGAATACTTTTCTCATGTATTTTTTGGTATAAAGAGAGAAAAGAGGAAAAAAAGGTGAATCATGCTAATGAAAATTATTGAGTTTGCTTTAACTTATGCAATTAATTGATTTGTTGTTTATTGTATAAGGATAGACCAGTGGTTTAAAACATTTCCCCACAAAAAATCCTTAATTTGTTTATTTATTTATCACAAGTAGTTGGTTTTTTTATGTTTTCAAACAGACTGTTCCACTACAACGTTTTGTTATAAGATTGAGTATCTGCAGGTCCATCAATAAGCATCATCCCCTTCCTGCTCCTCTGGTCAGACATCTTTCCTCTGTTAATCTGTGTGCATAAAACTTTAGAAATTAACCTTTTCCAACGACAAAAATCAAAGTGTAACCATTTTAAAAGCTCAGTCATTGCCGATGAAAGGTGTAGAGATTAATTCATGATGGGATGTGCCACCTTGTCAGGCCAAGCTCTCCTCTCTGTGATGGAAACACATGCATAATAGAGAGGCTGCTCTCTGCCGTCACTCAGTCTCACTTCAAAAGAATTTAAAATATCAGTTCTTGACGAAAACATTGCTGCAAGTACAGCAGTGAGATTTTTCAAACAAACCACAACATCAACATGAGAAGAAATCCGTCAAAGTGGCAACTGTAAGAGACAAGAATTGGGATTTTTGGTGTAAGATGTTTTCTTTCTGCATCTTGGCAATTTGTTTAGGTTTTTCTGTGTGTTTTGCTGATTTACAACTAGTTATTTCAAAAATAGCCTCTGGGATTCTTGTTCTACGCGTGGAGAGCAGCAGACACCTGCATCTGTTTGCATGTTGCTGGCAGGCAGCTCTGCTGGACATTGGTTACAGGTCTGAGCTGTCTGCAGAAAACACCTGCAACGTTTCCTGCTGTATTTCATCTGATTTATGGAGAGTGAAAGAGATCCAGTGATATCATCACACTGAGACTGTAAACCGTCTTTGGATCGCTTTTCACTTAAACCTAATACTAATTTATCAACGGAAATCTTTTTCTGTGTTTTCTCCGGTTACCGATTAGATTTTGTTAACGAGGGTACATTTTCTAAAGGTATTGACAGTTGAGTCTTTCAGTAATGTCTGCATGAAAAGGGAGTTGGGATAGCTTGAAGAGATGTGAGGCGGAGTGAGTGGTGCAGCTCCATTTCTCTGCAGCATGACGACTGTGACTCCAGTTAGTTCAGCAGTGGAGTGACCTTTTCTCTAAACCCTCCAATAAGTCTCCAGCTGACAGGCTGAATGAGCAGATGATCCCGGACTCCTTCATGGTGTGTTGCGACTGCACTCTGTGCAAAATGACAAGTGAATCAAGCGTCTATTTTTACCTCCGGCTTTGGGAACTTGTGTCACTCTCAACTGCCGCGTCCAAGAAAATTCACCGTGAAGTTTGGTTTTGGGCAATCTGACCGCTGACACCGCAGACCTGTCACTGCGATGCCCTTCCCCTCCGTCAACCGATCCACCGCCTCCCACCCACCCACCGCCTCGACCTTGAACCACTCCTCACACCTGACCAACACCAGGGGTGGCCTGCCGGGCCAAACACGAGATTGACACCTCGCCCGATCTTCTGTAAACACCTTGAGATCTCGGCACCTCCAGCGGGGGAAGATCAGTGACTTGTGCGAAAGCGTGTTGCCTCCCCCTCCCGTCTCAAGTCGCCGTGATCCAGCTCCACTTGTCAGGGGGAGTAACAAGATGCTGAGTGACTTAGCACCTCTGGAAATGTCAGCCCCCGAGCCGGCGGACGCCAGGCCGAGTGGAGTGAGGAGTGTACAGACCCCACTGCGACTGGCTCAGCTGCTGCCTGTAAGAAGCAGAGGACGCCGCATACGCTCAACAAGACGAGACAAGCGGCAGAGCCGAGCCGCGGCCTGATGGCGCCTTCTCGCCCTATTCCCCCAGATTTTCCGCCACATGCCTTACGCTCGCCTTGCCTCTCCTCCTTGAGAAGCACATCTGCTCTTGTCCGGCTGCAGCTGTGGCTCAAACAGACCTTTGCTGCCCTACTGCCCAATGTGCAGGCGAAACGACAAAGCCCGCGTGATGATGATGATGATGATGATGATGATGATGCAGGCAACAGCAGAAACCAGAGCACAGCTAAGTGCCCTGTTATTGCTCTGGTGAATCATGTTAAAGGCAACCAAAGAGACACCCAGCACAGAGAGGAACTCAGCGACAGAACAGACTGTCAGACTGCAGTTACTCAACATGCCAACACATTTACTCCCTTCCCTAAAGGGGAAACTAAAGGATGCAACATATTTAGAGGACAGAGTCGGTTAGTTCAAAGCATCAAAGATAACCTATTATGCTTCCTTGAACAGGTTAGGATTGGCCTTTGGTCTATGCAAAACATGTTCATAATTTTTTTTGCTCAAAATCATTCTTAGATCATGAGATTTCAGTCTGTTCAGTTCTGCCTGTTTTCAGCTGTTTTAAGGCATTTTGTCACTTTAAATCCAATAAGCTGCCGCTGGCCACGCCCCCAACTCAAAATTTACACTTGCACATGAAAATGGCTGCAAACAGATGAACAATTTTGCAACCGTACATCTTTGAAAAGCAGAAGTGGAGTCTCCTGCACAACCAACAAGAATGCAACAAGTAGTTTCTGGATGATAAGTAAACAAAACAGTGCTTGTCTTTCCCAGCAGCCATTGCACAGTGGCAAAACCAGCTGACCTGTAAACCTGTTGGCGCTCCGCTGCTGCTGCTAGGTAATGGACTGGTTTTTAAAATGTCTCACTTTCCAAGCACCAAAAAACATCTGGGTGGATTTTTTTGTGTTTTTATGGCATTTTGGGCTTCTTTTAGAAGGATGGAAATATAAAAATGTGCAAAATGTTATTTTTTTTGTAATAGGTGCCACTTTGATAAACCAAGAGAACCAGAAAAAAAACTTGATAAGAAGTGAGATTAGAGAGAGACGTTTGAGCGTGATGATGCTCGGCTAAATCTAATGGGCTGTTTATTCGCTGCCTGCTAAGATCCACTACGCCACATTGACTCCTGATTTATACGTTCTGATTCACAGAAGCGCGTTCTTCTTACTTTAATCAAGGTTCTCCACCCTCATCTCGTTTTTTTTCCCCCTGCACAATGCACATCAACCGCAAGGAAGACAATCAGTTTTATGGCGGTTTTTAGCACATGATGGGTGAATAAGGCATCTTTAAAATGATCCGTCACTATCCTAAATCTCCGAACAGAACCGCCGAGATGGAAGGCAAAACGAGGCGAGAGGACACGGTCTCAAGGGTAGGCTTCTGCAAACCAACGCCGACAATCTGATGCCTGCTATTCTTCATGTTTGTTAGCAAAATATAATTTGAGGGAGGAACTGAGAGCTCAGATAAGAGCCTTTGGTTGGCTGCAGAGCGAGGAAACAGTGGCACTATCAGCCGAAGGGCTTTTTATTTTCTGTTTCAAGCTATTTAATTTTACACTGATGTTGAAAGTAGGGGAGCTTCAACAACACATCATCATAAAGGACTGACAAGATAATAAAAAGTGGAGCTTTTCAACACAACTGTGACCTTTAAACTAATCAACCTAAGCATCAGAGTAGATTTGTCACACAAGCTGCTGCTTCTGCAGAAGCAGAGCAAAGTTTCACCTCAGTCTTGTTTGTCTTTGTGTTATTTGCGCCTGCTTGTTGTGTTCAGGTCCAAAAGGCCCAGGAGGCCCCGGTTCTGTAGATTAGGTCTGGGGATTCCTGCTAACCTTTCTGCTGAATGTCACATGGTTTGAGCTGTACCGGGATAATTAGATCCGATTGGCTCTGATCTTTGACTCGCTGATAATTTTCCGCTGCTGTTGGTGAATAGAGTTTGGGAAGTAAGTCTGTTTGGAATAGATTACCCTGCATAAGTTGTTCTTTATTGTATTTTATTGAGATTTTGTTTGTTTATTTATTAGGATCCCCACACTACAAAAACATAAAATCTTATCAAGTATTTTTGGTCTAGTTTCTACGTAGTGAAAATATCTTAGTTTTGTCTTATTTGAAGTGTACTAACTTACAAGTTGTTTTTCAGAAAGATATAGGATCTGGTTTTAAGTCAATAATCCCTTAATATTGATGAAAAAGTACTAGATATAAGCGACTCACACACAGATTGACAGATTTAGATCTGAATTTTGACCAGGCCATAAATAAGCTTGTAATAATCATTCAGTTAATGGCATGATAAGTTAAAATGAACTTTTCATTTCTATGATTGTTTTTCTCATATCTGTCTACCAAATACTCAGAAGTTTAGTTTCAGTCTGTTCTTCAAAAAAATTCCTTTTTTGAAGAACAATTTTGTGTACAAAAACATTTTATTTGTCACTTTGTTTATTTTGGCTATTTAAAATATCTTCCAGTTGCAGCATTAAATGTTTGCTAGAAATTAAAGTTAATTGATCTTATGAAGAGTGCGCTTGCATTATTATACTTTTATCATATTAGTTGAAAATGGTCTCAAAACAACATTATCATATATTGAAATAATTTCAAACAAAATACACTGAAATCTGCTAATGTTACATGTCAACGTGAAAAATGTGAATTTGTTTGTACATTCTGTCATCTGCTTGTGCTGACGCGTCGGTCATCCCTCTCTTGAAGCCATCAGCTTTCCAAAAGTCTGTTTTAGTGATGTAAACACATCATTTGTTGGGCTGAAGGAGATGAAGGGGGGGAGGGCGCAAAAAATAAAAAATAAATAAAATTACACGCTCGCCCAAATACCTCAGCAAGCAATTCAGTGACATTTGCCATTAGATCCATGCTGAATTCAACCGGCGACAGAAGCAGAAGAAGCAGCTTAAATCATTCCCAATTAACGGAGGCATCAAACGGTGAAAACCCAAGCAGGAGATTTTCTGGGCAGTGCAGAGACAAAGGTCAGGCTCCAGTGGAACGGAGAGAGCAAGAGTTGCAGGATTTATTAGAACTAATGAGCGCTTTTGTTAGGCTGAATTAACGCCGGCGCAGAAATAAAAAACAAGAATAAAGTCTGAGCACAACATTTGTTTTGTGACACACGCCTCCAAACGCCGACACACACACTTGTCTGACTGGCTTAATGACCTGGAGGTTTAAAATACTCAAACTAAGTATGTTAAACTAAAAACGTATTAAATTTTACTCGTTCAGAGTCTAATATGAACAAAATGTCAGAATATTTTTCATTATTTCCAATTGCAGTAAAGACCAGGCGCTTCTTCCAGGAATTTAGTGCCATCACTGACTAGCGGAGCGAATTTAACACCCTTTATCATTTATTTATGATAAATTTGATAATTTTTGATTCATTGTTGTTATGATAAGTTTCAGTTAATATTTAAAACCTCCTAAAATGTCTGTATTGTTGGGATTCTTAGCTTTGCTATTTTATCCACTGTTTGTTCAATGGAACCATCAAGAAAATGTCAATAAATTTGAAAATATGATTAAATGTGGTTACAGTTTGCAGTTTAATGATATAAATCACTTCATTATGTGACTGGTGTCCCAAAGAAGAGTATTACAAATGGAAATGTTTTTCAAGAGCAGTATTTGTGTTTGTGGGGCAATAATTGATGTGATGCACAGTCGAAGCCATCAAGACCTAAAAACAAAATGATAAATAGTTCTTGTTATCACTTCTAGAATTACTACAACACTATTGAGGGAACTTTAAATCCATTTCACCCAGCCCAATCACCAGCGGCGTTTCCATTAACCATAAAATTGCAAAATTTGAAATTATGAGAACAAATCTGATGTTTTTCAGCCATATCGAAAAAGATATTGAACAGTTTTTTTGCTTCATACAAGACACACTATTAACACCCAGATGTTATAACTGCTGAAAACGATGAAGATGATGACAGGAAGTAGAGTGTGATGTTTATTTTGTTTATTTCTGAACAATGTGCAGCTGGCGCCACCAGAACTCTCACATTGTCGCACAGTTCATGAAAAGTTGTGTTATTCGAATGTGTTGAATGCATTGCTCTTCTGTAAAATCATTTTGCCAAAACAAAGCACACACAGCCGCTCCTCAATATAACAGGTTTGTTGCGCCAACGACTGAATGAAACGCCATCGTCTCCTCTGACATATAAATATAGCTCATGTAAATGTTGCCATGATTTTTATTGACTTATTGCTTGAACAAGCTTTTTAACGGGGTTGTTTAAATTAATTTTCTTATTTAATGGAAACACTGCAGTTGTTGAAGAAAAATTGTGTTTTTTCAACATCAGCAGAATACTGAAAATTTCTGCACATTTGTTAAGGAAACGCAGCTACAGAGACTCTAGTAGTCTGAAACCCAGAAGCAGATCTTTTCATGCTCCCAGCTACACAAAACCCACCTGAGCCTCCTTTTGCCAACTCCTCAGTCGTCTAATGAGCCCTGAGCCCTTGAAACGAGGCGAGAGGGTTTATGGAGACATTCAGATAAATAATCCTCTTACCCTCATGTCCTTCTCCCTGTCTGGAACGATGGAGGTCTGGGTGGGGAGACGTTGCGGAAATTGGCTGTGACAGCACCAAAACGAGGCTAACGAAAGCCGCTAATGAGGAAATGCCAGCCGCGTTTGAACGTTCCAGAACAGCACCAGATACCGGGCCTCAGGAGAGAAATGAGCCCAGGCTGCAGCCCAAACTCATCTGTGGCCATTTTGTTGGTTAAGTGGTTCCTCTATAAAGCTACGTTTAGGTGACACTTCTTTTAGTCTCCTCATTTTTCAAACAGGCATTGCAGTGTGATCATGAGGGCCAAACATCTTTCTGTAACATGAAAGGCTGAGATTTTCATATGTTGAATTAAAAAAAGCATGATTAAATTTTAACATTTTGGGTCAGCTTTATTAATACTCACTGAATAAACAGAAAATTGTTTTCTCACATTGACCTTAGACATATTCCAAAAACATAACAAAATAGGAACCTTTCACGTTGCAGAATGGAAAGATTAAAGGAATAAAATATGTGAAGCATTTAGTTCCCCGTGAACAGAGACAATAAAACAGAAGTACCGTCTGCGGTTGCTCTTTAAAAAAATAAAAATAAAAAAACTAAACCGTAGCGTTCATTAACTCACCACAACCCTCAAAGTCAACTGTGCTTAATGGCACAATATGTTTTTCCGTCACATTACATTTTTGTTTCTGTATCAACTGATTCCACTTAAGGAGGACCAGTGGCGCCATCTGTTGGACGGCAGCCACACTACAGTACAACACTAAAAGGTCTAAGCAGACTTTATCATTCAACTGGAACTAATTTTAATCTAACAAACGATTGACAATTAATTGTAGATCAATTAATTGTTTGCATCCCCTATTAGAAACGCAGCTGTTGGATGGAGACTTCTGAGGTTTACTGGGGTCTCTCCAACTCAGTTTACCTCAGATAAACTGCACACTCCGGGGATTTTTCTGACTAGACTTTGGGGGTCTGAGGAGAGGCTCTGTTGTGATGCTCACATATCTCAGAGGTCTCAGTGGAAACTGGATGCCATTAGAACAACAGAGAGACCCCCCACCGTCTGGGGTCTCCCAGGTCTTAAAGCAGCATATGACACTGAGCCTGAGGGCAAGGAAGTAACTCAGCCTTATATAACCCAATGCAGAAGCTTTACAGAAAGAGAAAATGAGTTCTGGTGTTGTAATAAAGACCAAAGGATTGGGAAAAAAATAAAAAAATGACACAGTGATGCTATGCATTCCAGTCTGAGTGGCAGACTTGGTTCGATTGGGAACCAAAAATGGCAACATTTGTTACATTTTCAGCTGGTGCAGTTCGCTTTCACACTGCACTGTGGAACTAAACCAAACTAATTTACAAAAATGTTCACCCCCTCACCTGTAGTGGTGCTGTATTTAGATTGCATTTATCCAGAATGCCCTGTGCTACATAGTTCACTTCCTGCTTTTGGAGCAGTCTTTGGTCCGCTTGCATTCACATGTGCATTCGAACCACACCAGAGTTCACTTCAATTGAACTGAGACTGAGGTTATTGCGCCGCATCAGAGTTTGATTATGTGAACCAAACTTTCTGGGCAAACAAACTAGAGTTGGATTAAAGAGGACGAAACAGCGTCGGTGTGAACACACCCTAAGAGATCTACAGAAGATGTTCGACTTCTTGCTTGGTTTCTGTCCTGCTATGCTCCATGAACTGAGACATTACATACTCCATTCACAATTATGAACAACAAATATGCTGGAAGTCACTTTTGAGTGTCATTACAAACTGTGTGAATACTTAAGTATGGAGTGAGCAGTGTGGACTTTTACTGTGATATTTTGTGATTTTATAGTGATAATGATAAATGTGATAACTCTTCTTTTTTAGGTAACTGTATGGTTGTGACACAGCAATCAAAGCTCCACAAACAAATGCTGCTTTATAAAAACATTCCCATTTATATAGGGATTCCTTGGGACACCGGTCACATCAAGAAGTGTGATTTATATCAATCAAATGTATTGATATTTATCTATACTTTCATTGAACAAACAGTGGAAAAAAATTCTGACAATATGGACAGCTTTGGAGGTTTTTAAATATCATTAATTGGAATTTATTGCGACAACAATAAATAAAAATCCTTATTATGGTAAGATCAGGAAATCATGATAAATGTTAATGCAATAAAGGCCCAGTTATATTTAAACTGATAATCAATTCACACAAAAAACTATGATCTAGTACATGCAGATCTTTTCATAACCTAGAGCTTTGCCGTTGTAGGAGGGAGGAATTACGAGCTGCAGGGTGTTTTTTGTGTGCAGAGACAGACATGTTTCAGAATGATAAAGGGGGATGAAGAGGTTGGCATATGGTCACATGAGAGGCACGATCACGATCTGCAGAGCCAAAGCCCTGCCTTGTGTGTGCAACACACTTTCATGGCAACAAACGCAGGACGGGCGCGTTTCTGGAGCATCTAGGTTGTCCTGCCTGCATGGTTGGTGGAAGGGTGAAGGGTACGGGGCGTTTGGGGGGGTTAAGCGTGTGATGATGGCCTGAATTGAGAAGAGCCACCTTTTGATTTTGAGCGGCGCCCCTGTTCCTGGCAGGCTGGCTGGCCATAAGGCGGGGTGGGGCCTGAGGATAATGGCAGCAGAAGGGAGAGGAGGCCGACAGCTGGCGAATTCTGCCCCAATATGTTTCCATGAAAGAGGCGAGGAAATTTCAGAAGATGCGATGCCCGATCGACACGCTCAGCGGCAAAAGGGAAGATTAAAAATAAAATTGGTTAACATCTTGCCTGTTTCACCCCACGATGCACATTTCAGCACACAGAGGAAGGGAGGTGCTGGAGAAGGAATGAACTGAATGCAGAAAAAAGCAAACAAATCCCTGCAGTTAATTGGAAGAAGTCATGTGTCGCCTCCTGAAGCTCGCTCAGCTCACACAGATGCGGCCCGCAGTCCTTTAAGCCACTTTGCATCATTTCTTTCCCTCTGCTCACTGCATGCATGTCCTGTTTCCCCATCCTAAGCATATTGTGAATCTGAAATGCAAATCACTTCCTCTTCTTTTCTTTTTTTTTTACCTCCAATCACCATGCCTCTAATGAGGTGTAAAATATGTGCATTAATGACAGAAAAGTTATTTAGATCTGGGGGAGAGTTAATTGGTTTTAATCAGGGCCTACATCCATCTGGTTATGAGAGACAACAAACTACTTCATCCTGATGCCTCATTAGTCGCTGCGATGAAGGAAGAGCTCGTATTTTACTTGCTTACCTCACACAAAATGTAATCAGGATTATGAAGCTTAGAACGGGTCCTGTTTACCCTAATAAAGGAAAGAAGAGACTGAGATTATGATGAAAACATGACAGTTTCTGCAGCCCTCAGATCTAAAACCCCAAATATTCTTATTTTGAGTTATCACTTTAGTGGAGTTCGACCAAAAGTACAGATTATAAAGATGGAGCATAATTTTTTATTTTACTACTAGCTACATATTGTTAAATTCTTCAGGTAGTGTGCAAAAAATGCTTGGTCATCTCTTGCTTCTTCATATTTCTCTAATCTTTTCAAAATGGTTTCCATCATAAGTTAAAAAAAAATGTAACAAATTTTTCTTTTCTTTTCCAAGCATTTCAGATATATTGCTTTTAAATGTTTGTAGTAAATGGTGTATTTGTGACACTAAAATATCTGATTATGGTAATCAGAATATTGATAATATTGTTATCAGTATCGGATTAATACTAGTGCGGTAAGATCAACAATTTAGTTTCAGATTCCCTCTTGAAATTTGTTTTATTTTGTATCATAGCTTCAAACTACTTAAAATGTTTTTATTTGCTCTCAAATTACTTTTTTAAACTTTATGTAGGAAATAATGCACATGTTTAGTTTCCTTTTCTATTATTTTTTTTATTCATTGTGTTGATGTTATTCAAAAGTATCGATATCAGTTTCGGTATTGGTGATATTGGCCCTGTGTTTACTTGGTGTCAGATCAATACAGAAATATGCAGCATTGCATATTTAAAATCCAAATTAAATACATTAAAGTTTGATTAAAATGAAAGATTATGGATCCTTTTAGACACAAAAACTGAAAAATTGTGTTAAGTACAAATAAAAGTGGTAAAGTGTTAAATGTTTGACTTTTAGCTGTACTTAAGATTTATTGGAAAACATCTTGAAATAAAGAAAATCTAAATCTATAAATTATGAAAATGTATTTTTTATTTGATTCGGTCCTTTTTTAAGAATCCAAGGCACTTAAGGTTTTCTAAGTTGAACACACTGCAAAGCCTCCATAGGTCTCCATCTGTCTTTCCTTACTGATGAAAGCTGGTTACATAAGTTTAAAAACGGACCTTAATTACGCCTCTGGGGAAACATACATTTCCTTTCATCATCCTGGAGAGCCTTCGTTGGAGGGGAAGCATCCATCCAAAGGGGAAGCAGTCGGCTATCTGCTGTCAGTCTTCATCCGCTAAGCATGAAGATGCTCTCGCCATCTGTTGGCGGTGCGGCCATGTCCAAAGGACCGTGTTTCTGAGCTTCTGAACAGGCCAAGAACCGAAATGTGTGAAATGCAGGCCTGCTAAAGCTGAAGTGTTGATAAGAGGCTTGAAAACACGCTACGTGCGACTTACACCACGAAAACTAGGAGTTCACTGGGGATTCAGCCAAGATATGCAAGCAAAATATACACCTTTAAGTTTTTAAATGAAACCTCAAATAACTTGTTTTTATACAAAACCAATTACATATTCTAAGGAATTTAGTGTAACAGAAAAGAAGGGAATTCATAACATCCGTCTCTTCACTTATTAGCATTAGCAAAGTGACACAGTCATTGTTTATGATTCATATTGTGAGTTTCTAATGGCTCCTAAACTGGGTTTGAATGATTATATAATCAAACAAATGTGTGAATATTAAATATTGTTTAATTTCTACACAACAGGTTCAATTTGAATTTAGTTACAAAAAACCAGAGAAGTTCACAAGTCATTTTTGAAAGTTCAAGTCATGATTCAAATCTACACCAATTGAAATAAAGTCTTAAGATCAGAAATTGAACCAAAGACAGTCGTGCTAACGACTATAGCTCCTGCACATGGTGGACGTTTCCTACCAACTGAGCCGTTCAGCGTCCTAACAGTTTTCTAAAGTCTGTTCTCCTCTTAGGCAGATCTGTGAAGACACCGTTGCAGTAATCAATGCGACTAAAGATAAAAACACGGATGAGTTTCTGTTGATCTTTCTGGAACATTATGTTTTTCAGGTGATAGAAGGCTGACTTTGTAACTGTCTTTATGTGACTGTGAAGGTTCAGGCCTGAGTCCATCACCACACCCAGATGTCAGGACTGATCGCTGAAGTTCAGTTGTAAAAACTGAAGCTGTGCACTTTTAATAATCAAATAATCTAATCCAATAAAACTCCACCCTCCTCTTTTTAACAAAGATTTGCTATAAAAATCCAAATAGACTTCAGTTAAACAAAAACATGCACAAAAAAAGAGAAAAATCAAAGAAGAAAGAAAGAGCAGTTATAGGCCTTCTGTTTATCGTCCAAGAGATTTAGTTTGATTAGAGAAGCAGATAGATCTTAATTACAGACATCAGCATAGTTGCAGGCTTGTGTGGAAGGAAGAAAAGTTGTGCAATTTAGAGATTTGCAGGATGCAGCAATTAAATCAGCAACAGTGATGGAAATTGCTGCAGTTATAATTGAGAAGACCTTAGCATATTTAACTAAATTAAGCGGCGAGATGGAGTCCATATTTACAGCTTTGTTTTCTGACTAATTTGCAGTTCACCCTCATATATGGAGTCAAAAAAAAAAAATCCCCTCCCACAGTGTTTACGTTCAGTTTCTGCGTCTGTCCTCATTCATCGTGATTGGCATGTTTGAATCTACGATCCAAACTAAGCACAAATTGTACATCCAGGAAATGATGCGGGGTGATCATTATCGGCCAGTGAACTTTGGCGCCTAATCATGAAAACAGCATGCGAGCGGAGCAGGTAATTATCTTTGGATTGTCTGTAAGTATACATGTGTCTGCAAAACGAGTGTAAAAGCAGAGCTCATGCTAATCATCTCAGACCGCTGTGTGTGTGTGTGTTTTCTTTTTTTAAATGGCCAAAATAATCATGTCTACAATTATGACTTCAGGATAGGTGGGAATTTAATCTGGGATTTCCTTAGTGCGATTTCAAATTGCGTATTTGCATAGGAAAGGTCAGACAATTAACTCAAATGTGAAGCTAATTTTTTATGCTTTGTCAACTGTCACTGGAATAAATAAATAATAATAATAAAAAATGGACAGAATAAAAAAATATTTAAAAGAATTAAACTAACAAAAGCAGTAACTTGGAACTGACTGAATTTATTCAAAGCTATTTGTAAAAAGGGTTTTTGCTTATATTATATTAGATTCTTTATATAAACATTTCAGAAAACAAATTAGCTATCATGCAAATTAGCAACATTAGGAATAATTGGTTATAGAAGTAAATACAATTTAATTTCAGAGTCTAACATATGTTGATTATTTTATTGACGGTGTTTTTGCTAAAAAGGCTTATAAACTCAATTACTGAGTGTCAGAGAACTTTTTCAAATTGTCTCACATACAGCTTACAAGCCACTGAAAGTCTAAATGTTTTGTAAATTTTTACCCTGGACAAAGATTTTGACACAAATTAAGTAGTTAGCAAACTGGTTAAGAAAGAAAATGCACAAATCTGACAGGAAAACTGCACATCTCACCTAAGATCACTTTATATGTCTTTGTGTCAATCTCTGTTTCTTCCTACTTTAAGCCAATTTCAAGGACAAAATGACAGATTATGTAGTGTTAGGATGAGTTGTAGTATTTTTTCTTCTTAAGGTGGATTTATGGGGTATGTTTGTCTTGACGTTGGGAGCAGATGGGAGACACTGATCCTTTAAATTATATTCACATTCTTCTAAGTTTACATTTTAACAAGTTTACAAGAAAGGAAAACAAGTTGACAAACTAAAATTTTTTTAATTAAAACTAATACCCCCCCCCAAACCTCTGTACAGGTTTTATTATTCTGTGGCAATGAGTATCATCACCATTCAGCTAAAAATTTGGCTCAAAATTTAAATCTGAATTTCTGCCACAAGCAGTTATTTAAAGGCGAGTTATGGGAAGACTAGGCTCACAAAAAGGTGCTTTTAAATCCCTCCAGTGTGTGCCGGTCAGTCAGGTGTCCAAACTTCTGTCTTGATATGTAATTCCTTCAGATTTCCTCCTCCTTTTATTGCATACATTTTTCTGTGAAAGAGCTAAAATTTCAAATCATTTTAAACTACTGTCGTTTTAGGTGAAAATTATGTGTTAAATTCAGATCTTTACTTCTTTACAGAAAGTAAAAATAAAATGATGAGAAGTCAAACTTTAACCTGTCCGAATTTAGTACAATATAAGGTTTCATCATAAATTTATATGAATTTCATTAGAAATTTATTGTTTTGGCTTTTTGTTTTAGATTAGGTACACTCACTATGTTTCAGTGCCATCGTCTGTAGCATCTGCTGTATAATTGTATTAAATTAATGAATTTTAAATCAGCACATTAAAATAAAAAACAAAATTATTCTGTTACGTTTTGTCTTGTGTTTTAGTTCGACTCGGCTTTAATAAGCCATTTCTGAAAATGCTAACGAGCGACGCCACGGCACATCTGGATCACACTGAAGGCCTCCGCTCAAACAGCATAAATGTTCCCTTGAAACAGCAGTGCATCATGGGAATAGACGCGCTCCAAAAGGTTGATGTGGAGGATCCAGGCAAACACTCAGAGCAACAAGGCTGCAAACTCTCTGGGGATTTTTACATCTGTCCGGCCTCATTGCTATGCACAGAGCCCCGAGTCCAATGTCTCTGCCTCCACCTAAGGGGCAGAGCGTGCTGGTTATGATAGCGCCCTGACAGATTCCCGCCTAAAACAGTGAGAAAGAGGCCTGCCAGCAACAGCTGTCCTTTAGCATCGGAAATGTTGAGCTCCCTTTGGACAGAGACTGAACAGGAATGAGTCAACAGCGCTCTGCCCTGCAGTGCTTGCTAACATCTTGTTACTTTCTGAGCTCCAAAGCACTTCTCTTTTATACTTCAGGATTAGCAAAACAGTTGGAATATGTGTGGGTTTTTTTATTTTTTTATGCCATCTGATGCTTGGAAAAAAACTAAACACTGAGTCAAAACTGCTGCTGAACCAGAGAGCTGCGCTAGCAGGCGGCTATGCAAATGAGGTCAGAGGAGAGGAAAGCAAACAAATCTGTTAATTGATACCTCCTGTCAGTGGAGGGCCTGTGGGATTACCTGCTAGAAGTGAAGTGTCATCGTCAGAGAGCTGGGACACACCGCAAGAGTTTAAAGTGCAGCTAATGGGGCCATCAGCAGCCATCCTTTATAGGCTAATGGCGGCCATTTTGTGGCGCCCACGTCGTCGAGGACCAGGTATTCACGGTGACCCGAGCGACCTGCTGCGACTCCCGTGTACAAGTGTACGGGTAAGTTCAATAGCCTCTCCAGAAAAAAGCCGTCAGCCGCAAGAAGACACTAATTAAGGTAACACGGTCAGCTAAGTCCCACAAGTGCTGCACACAGTTGGAGTGTATACTGAACCTTGTCATGTAGGTCACTTTGGAGCTTTTTGCAAAGCTATGCATATTAATGTTCCTCATCCACAGCAGGCACTGCCTCGTTGCTTATAGGGAGGGCGTTGGGGTTGTTTACAAAATGTGGGGTTGTTTTC
Organism: Alfaro cultratus; assembly: GCA_903066825.1. Taxonomy (NCBI): domain Eukaryota; kingdom Metazoa; phylum Chordata; class Actinopteri; order Cyprinodontiformes; family Poeciliidae; genus Alfaro; species Alfaro cultratus. Next base: position 99,495 of record CAEFZX010023658.1, on the reverse strand, counting down.
TGAAACATATGCAATGCAAATGAGTCTAAGGCTGGCTACCGTCAGCGCAGTCCCTCAGGAAGTGCTGAACCATAAGAAACACATGAGGAAAGTTAAAGAAATGACTCCAAGTAGTTACCCAGGGTTCCATCCTGGAGCCCCTTATATTTAATATCTACATCTTTCGTCCTTAGAAAATAAATAAGATCAGTTCTACTGGTTCTGCTCTGCATCCCCAGAACCAGAACCAACATGGAGCAGCATTCAGCACCACAAATCTAGAACAAAACCCTCCTGTGTAGAGCTGCTTTTGACACAAAATAAATGAAAGACTAACTGACATTTTCATGTGTAATGATGACACTTGACAAAATGTAATGCTTCAATTGTTGACTGTATGTTCTATGACTTTGTATTTTTGTTTTTATGTAAAGCACTCTGAACTTAAATGCTATATACAACATGTGCAACATGCACCTCAATGCATGGATGTGCCATAGCTTTCTCCAGCTAAACAGGAACAAAACTGAAGTTATTATCTTTAGCCCCAAAGAGGAATGATCAAGAATCAGCGCCCAGCTTCAAACTTAAGATCAGGCCCGAAACCTGGGTGTAGCGACAGACCTGAACCTTCAGAGTCACATAAAGACAGTTACAAAGTCGGCCTTCGATCAACTGGAGAACATTTCCAGGATTAAAGGACTAATTTTCCAGCAAAATCTTAAGAAATTCATCCATGCGTTTTTCTTTAGTCAGATTAGTTATTGCTGTAGTGTCACTAAAACCAGAGGGATAAATCACATCACCGACGCATTCAGCTGGTTTCGACTTCAGCGCTATTTTCCCCTGACTTAAAGGGTCATGAACCTTTATTTTTCTCCTGACCATGAGGTGTTTCAGTTGGTTCCAGCCGGAAGGAAGGAAAAAATGCTGATTCTACTTCTATGAACGGTTGACATCTTTATGAGAATCTAATGACCTCCTGTCCAATTAGTTTCCCCTTATGCAGTCTAGAATAAAATAATCCAACACTGTAATCCGAGTCAGGTGAAAAACCAACCATAAACATGCATATAGCTGCATGTGCCACAGAACCACCGATTTAATCCAGAGTGGCGTTTTGCTTTTACTCTGATCTCTTTTAGTTCAGAGACACGCGTAAGATGTCGATCTTCAGCTGTGCCTCACAAATCGTCTGCCGCCGCGTCAGTCATGCCTTGTTTACAGAAATCCAGCATCCTTTCATTCTCGCTTGGCTGCCTCACCGCAAAAAAAAAAAGAAAAAAAAAAGAAGTCGGTAGGGGATGTGTGATGTACATCATCGGTAATCAGATAAGTTGGGTACCATCCTCCTGCTTTCTCTCCGAAACAACATGTCCACTGAACTGAAAGCCAGAGTGCAACTGTCACATTAGCAGCCAGAGAGTTCCTCACTTCGCTGCGTGCCTCGCAAACAAACCCCGAAAGATGTTCTACATCGCAGACAGACGCACGGCTCTTTCAGGCGAGTCGCCGGAAAGACCCACCGCCCTCTCCTCTCTGTTGTGAGCTGAAATCTTTTCATTAAAATAAAAAAAGGGTCTGAAAGTGCTAATTGTTTGGTCAACAGTCTATGAGTCAATTATTTTACCTTCTCTTCAATTTGCACATGAAACATTCCCTCTGATGACGACCACCTGCATTGTTGCATCATATTGCTGCAGCTCTAATGAGGTGTTTCGTATTCAGAGAGAAAAACTAACCTTACTGCTGTTTGTCACTTTTTATAATGAGCGATGGCCTCGTTAGGTTTTCCTGTAGATCATAATGGAGTCGTCAGAGAGCCATCACTCTGTTCTCAGAACAGAGCGATACTAGGAGGGTATATTTACCACCTCATGGGTTTTTGCTCTGCCAAAGTTGTACAATTACTTTTGATTCGCCAGGCTCTAAGAGAGGAGAAATTTAGTGGAAATAGCCAATTATGGAGGGGGTTTAATAAAATGCTGCAACAAAAAAATAAATAAATACATTATATTCAGTTTCTGTGATGTATGGAAATGTCATTAGGCCAAACGGAAACGGTTTGAGATAATGAATCGTGTGGTTAAGGTCAAGGAAATAGTTCACAATCAATTAATTTTGCATTTCTGTGTTTTTTTGTTAGTCATCACTAATGATACAAACCCAGCAATCAAAATCTGAATAAAGGGTTTGACACAATCTCCTTTCCTGTGAGGAATCCCAGCTGCAACTCCAAAATCGTTCCTTCGGAGGTTAAAAAAAAAGAAAAAAGAAAGAAATCCACTCAGCCGGTGCGGCTCCTGCCAAAAACACTGCTCATCCAAAGTCATTTGCAGCAAAGTCCATTATCATCATCACTTGTGGCGATGAATTCCCTATGATGGTGGCAGGCCCGCAGCAGCCTCCACTCTTAATGACATTCTGCTCTTGTTGGCAGCCACTCCCAGTCAGATGGCTCATTCCCAACAGCCAGCGTGTCAGACGGGAGCGCGCACAACGCCGGACGGAGGGGGAACGACGACAGGCACACCTGATTTAAGGACAGGCCAGTCAGCATGTTGGTTTTACTGGTTTTACCCTCAGAGATTTCCTGTGTTTTTGATGCCCACTCCAAAATATTAACTGAAGCTAAGAAAAAGGAAGTTAATGCTGCCTTCCAGTTACCTGGGAAACCCGAGGTAACCGTGTTTATGTTACCCTTGAACATCGTCTCTAATAGCGCTTACAAATATTTTAAGCTTAATTTCCATAAACAAACAGCAATTTAAATTTTTAGAGTTCAGAGTTACCGGTGCTACATGTAAAATTGATTTTAGATGCACTTTTTCATGTGTGTCTTGTAAAAATAAACATGTTTTCACCACATTTTACTACTATGACCTCAATATGGAGAGGCCATATTGATTTTATTTTAAAGTCTGCCTTAAAAGTTGTTACTGGGGATAGTCAGAATTGCTCCCAGTTTTCCCAGTATGAAATTCGACTTTGGTTGATTTTTCCAACCAGAATGTTGGGATTTTGCAGTTCAGAGTACAACTGGAATGCAGCTTAAGAGATTGTTGAACTGGAGAACACCTTTAGTGCCAGACTGCTGCATCCTTGGTGCACAAAGTAGAATTATGGCAGATCCTTCCTCCCAGCAGCTCTTAAGACAAGAAACTACAAGTGTTTACATCCCTCCTGGTATTTGTAGTGTTTCCTCATTTAAAATAACATTTCTGCTGTTTGCAGTTTTTATGCACCACAAATCTGGAACAAACTTCCGGAAAATTGTACAACAGCTGAGTTCCTATAAAGCTACACTAAAAACCCGCCTGTTCAGAGATGCTTTTGAACCATAATAAATGAAACTAACCAACATTTTGATATGTGATGATGCAACTGGGAAAAATGTAATGTTTCAATTGTTGATGTTTGTATTTTCATTATGTAAAGCACTTGGAACTGCCTTGTTGCTGAAATGTTATACAAATGAAACTTTACTGTAAATATGTTACTTCTAATGTCCAAATACATATGCAAGTTTTTTTTTTTTTTAAACATGCTACACAGGTGTATTTAGATTTTAATTGCACTTTTAAAAACTGCACAGCATTTTATGTTGTAATTTTGCCTCCATTTTAAATTCCACATGCTTCGACTCATGTCACTATTACACTAGATTTTCCTCTCATTTTGGGGCAATAAAGGATATTTCTATTTGATTCTAAATCAGAAACATACTAAAGCACATCATGTTCAAGTAAAACATTCCCTGCATGTCTCCGCTGTGTAAATCCTGACTTTAGAGCTGAAGGTGACTGGAAGCCTGAGCTCGTCGGGGGATTTGTGAACGAGCTTCCTGGCAGGGAGCTGCTCTCTGCTGCTGACAACTGGTGATGGTGACCAGGTGGGATATGTTATCCTAACAGTCTGGAACTCTTGTGAATTATTTGCTGATAGATATAAACAGCTGTTATTGTTGGTAATGGAAAGCAATTAGAAACATCTGCATATTTGGCTGTGAGCGATGCCTCAGGATGGCGACTGCGGCTCCCAGGTGCCGCTGGGTAATAATTACATCATTGGGGCCGAGGCGACGGCGCCGCTGCTGATCTGTGAAGAGCAACGAAGAGTAGTCAGAAAAAAGAAAAGCAGATATTTGGATTAACCAGAACTAGAAAAAGCTGCAAGTTGATTATATTACAGCCAATGTTGCATTCAGTGTCATTCCCTCACCGTTTGCAATTCTGCAGTTTTTAAAAATAAAAATAGCTAAAAAATAGAGCCGTTTATTTGCTCAACAAACCAACTGATGCTTTATAAAGTGTGTTAAATTAAACAGAACTAAGACATTTTTACCAGGGTTTATACACTTCTCCCACAGTAAAAATTAAGCCGATTTAAATTTTTTTTATATAAGTTTAGAAAAAATTCCACCACTACACTTCCAAAAATCCAACTTCTGAGGCGTTCCAGTTCATTTTTCCAACCAGGAAGTTGGAATTTCCCAGTTCCAAATACAACTTGAACACAACCTAAGTGTCAGCATTGCTTGTTTCAGCCATTCTTTACGTCTGGATTTACTGCGTCTGGTTTCTTCTGGAGCAGAATTATAATTCATGTCTCACATAGAAATTAATAAAAACATGACTGTTCAAACCGCTTCATAAAACTACAAGATACATATCTGATTTGGTACCACATATGGAAGTGACAAGTCTGATTCTTTTAGGGTGAAAAGACCAGAATTGGGTCGTTTAGACTGACATCAAAAAGTCAGATATGAGGAAAAAACAAAAACAAAATTGGATTTGGGTCGAATTTGCCTACTGTGTTAACATACTGTAGCATAAACATAGCCTTGATATTGATGAGGTCTAGGTGTGGCTCATCAAATTTAAGCAAATAATTAGTTAATTTATGATTTATTTGAATTACCTTGTTGATAAAATGTGCCATATAAATAAACTTTATTTACTTGTAAGCCTGAAAAGACTCTTTTGCAGAAAGGTAAGATATTTAACCACTAAGAACCATCTGCCTCCTTCTTTAGCATTTTAATAAAAAATGGTGATTTTAAATTAACTTGTTTGATAGTTTTAAAAAGCACAACTAGGAAGATTAGAAATATTTTTGTGTCGAATGCCTCAGTCGGTTGCACCGGAACAACCTAGAAATTAATATTTAAACTGCAGCTGTTTCATTGTATCATTTTATAACAAAGTGTCAAACCAACAGGTATGAAGCAGCAGATTAAAATGTCTCCGCATCAAAACCTTTTAAAAGTTTTCCATCTCAGACATGAGGATCTACTCTGAACAACTTTCCTCTTGCCAAATTTCTAAAACTCAAACTGCTCTGGACAGACGTACAGGGACACAGACACTCTTATAAACACATACACCCACAGATGAAGACAGCGGACATTTGTTAGGGTGATAATTTATTCCATTTTCCCAGCGACATAAAAGATCTGTCTCTCTCACTCTGATGTTTGACTTCATCTGAAATCTGTCTCAAAGTCTTAACAGTGAAACTCAAACAATCCAACCAACGCCTGACATTTAAAGTCGGTTTTTGCTGCTCAAAGTGATTTTTATGCAACAGAAAACAAAAACTTTCATAATCTGTTGGATTTTGAGGTTAGTTTAATATTTTTGCTCCATTGCCGCCTTCTGTCTGTATTTAGCTCAGGATTTGAACCAGGAACCTTCTTGCTGCAGGGCAACAGTCGGCACGATTACATGGACATAAGGAATCGGAACAAATCGCCATAAAAAGCATTATGAAAATTAATGTCATGATTAATTTGTGCTCATTTGTGGAGAAAAATACAATATTAATCACAATAATGACAGTTTTAGGAGTTTTTAAACATTAATTGGAATTTGTTGTGACAACGGTGAATCAAAATCTTATGAGTTTATCACAATAAATGATAAACGATAAATGCAAACCTTTAAGTTTACATTAGATTTTCTTTTTAAATCCTAATTCATTTCAGTGCAATCAAGGAATTTGTAACCATAGTTACTGCTGCCAACTGCACCACCCTGAGATCCCACCAAAACATGACTTATGAATTATACTTTTCACCAAAATGACAGGATGATATGATAACTGGTTACACACCAGATTTATTACAAGTCACTCAATATATTCTTTAAAATTTTTTAAATTATTTCACCTCCAGAGGAAAAATGTTTTGATATGCAGATCCTCAGAGGCACCGACTTTCTGCACCAACAACTCTCCTCTCTGTAAGCAATCCTTGAACACCACCTCCCCCTCTAATGTGCAACACCTCTGAATTTACTCCTGCTAAAGCATGACATCAACATAGCGCCCCCCGCTGAGCGCGCTCATCGACTGTAAATACCAGCAGTCTGTGCCGCTGCGCTCCAACAATCGGTCCAGAAGAGCGGCGCGTGTCCAGAGGAGGCAGCTTTGGCCCGAATGTTAACGAGGACGTCCTGAAAGCAGAAGGTCACCTGACTGATTGGCTCGGCAGGAAAGGAGTCCCGACTCCGTGTCCTTGAGCAAAACAACAGGGTGTCATGTTTATTCCTGGATTCCCTTTAATCAAGGCTGTTTGAGCTGCTATTGATTCATAATAAATGGATCATTGATCAATATATCTGATGTGTATTTGCTTGATGATTTTGATGACGGCATTTGATAGTTATGGCTCGTTTCATAATAGTTTAGTATATTGTGTCTTTACGGCAGAAAGCACTTTGAACTACATTGTTACTAAAATGTGCTTTACATATAGACTTGACTTGAATGGAAAGTCAAATAGATGAGGAAGACAAATATCTGGACAAACTGATGGACTCATGGATGAAACTGCAGCAGCTCCAAACTCTTGCATATCGTCTTCTGGTGATAAAAACCTTCACTAATGAAACGCCACAGGTTAAATATCATTTACAATTTCACCAAAGAGCATAAATTCATAGAAAACTAGAGAATATAAGTTTCTGCTTAAATTGAGGCAATACTGCAAACATGACTTGGATACATCCACAAGCAGGCAGTCTAGCCACAGAGAAAAAGTAGAAGATATTCCATCAGCCTGATTCAGATCCACACAAAAACAACACAGCAAAAACAGATGGGGCAGAATGGATCTTTTTCTGCAGACAGGAGCAGCTCCAACACAGAACATTATGCTTGTGCCTTTGTCTCATTGGGCCCGTAATCCCTCGGGCAACAAACAGAAAACAGCCGTCAGGTCGGATGAACCTGCGCGCCGTGAGCCGCGGCTGCTGCGGCGGGATACGCTGATGCTGGCTGGCGTACCTGTCAGGGAAAGCTGCAAGCGCGGTTCAAAAACGAGGTGGCTGGTGTCACACGAGTCTGCAGAGGGACTCTGACAAATATGAGCACAGCGGAGAAGCACAACGTGAGGCTCTGTCAGCACTTTATTCTGCTTTCCCTGCTCTGCAGGCCATGTTCTCCTCATCTTATTTCAGCTGTATCTATAAAATACGGTTTTCCTCCATGTTTTTAAACAAATTAATCCCGTTTGCTTTCTGCAGCTTCTAACAAATTGATGTTTAGGTTTGATATCTTCTCTGTTCATGATAGTTTTATATTAATGACCAACTGAAGTGACTCTCTTGTCCATCAGTTACTGTTGAGAGAAAATAAAGCAGATTTGAAATAAAACGGTGTCTTGATTTTAAAAAAAAAAAGGTTACATTTGTAAAAATGTGGTCTTTAAAGGGGCAGTGTTGTGTTTTCCATTTTATAGCATAATCAAGTATGCTCCATATGTATCAAATATGCTAAAAGAAATTTGACTTTGTAATTTAACCACTTGAAATCTTTTTAAAAACTCTTGCTCTTTCTGAAACTTTACATCATGTTATAAATTTATGACATAATGCAAAGCTAAAAAATTAGATTTTACACAACACAGCCACTTTAAAATACCAAAACTGGAATTTTTTGTCATTTTAAAATATTAAATCAGATATGATCAGTTACTCTGTACTTGAGTCGTCTTTTCATCAAATACTTTTTACTTTTACTTAAGTAAAAATGTGTTGCAATGTCTTACTTTGGGTTCTCCACCAACTTCAGGGTATAACTGAGTGAAAATGAACCAATACAAATGGGATTTCTTCAGCTGAACCAAACAAAATATAACCTCATAAAAACAGCCCAGGTGAAGTAGCAACACATTAAAGTTGCAACTTATGCAGCTCAGTGTCCACATGTTTCTGTATTTTCTTGAATTTTACCATTCCAGTTCAAAAAGCCCCAGTCAGGCCTTCAGCTCTTCCAGCCTGTAACTGGACTGTGTTGTAAAAATAGATCCCAGTCTCACCACCATGCTGGTGTTTGGACCTTTCAGGCTTTTGTGCAGGTTGAGCTTCCTGCTGCTGCTCTAAAGCCTTTTTACACGGTGAATACTCTGATATTACTCAGCCTGTTAAATCTGCTCAGTGTGTCCTCATGCCACAAGTCAAGTACATGACCAGATATTTTTTTTAAAAAGTATTTTCATTAAATTGATCCTGTGTACTGTGCAGATGAAAAACAATAATAATAATTGGTATGTGGAATCCTTCCTCCTCCCAGATGGTCCTTCAGCCTTTTAATATTGAAATCTGCTTTTGTGTTATTTAAAAAATTACAATAACCTTTCTGCTAATCCCCCGACTTACGAGCGAGTACACCTGGGTTTCCGTGATGCACGTACTTCCAAAATCCCCCAGCTCTAGATAACATATTAGGATTATAAATAGTTTAGATGAGCATATCTGTTGAATTTCATCCAGCCTCCCTCCCTGAGTCCAGGATTACAGAGGGGGGCTTGGGTTTGTGTGGAGCGCCGATACTGCAGCCTGCGGACAGAACATATAGCCTTCCTGGAGTGCCTAGAAGTCCACAATGTTCAGAGACAAGGTAAGGATGACCAGTACTGAACCGGACACATAAACTGAACCTTTGAAACTGCACCAAGAAATATCTGAAAACAGATCCCTCAAAGGTTTCATGACTGCTGAGATGAGGCTGACTCTTGACGCACCAGATGGATCAGTATCGGGCAGAAATCTGCATTGGTACGGAGAGCAGCTATAATAAACAATATTCATAATTATTTCTCTGTCATATTTTATCCCTATTGATTCAGATTTTTCACCAGTGGTTGTAGAAATGCACTTCCTGCTTGTGTCTTTACAGCGTCGGTAATGATCGTTGTTTGTTTCAGCATCTTGGCCAAACAGACTGTAGAGCGGAGGAGCTACGGATCGAACAGCAGATCTTCCCGTCGGAGGCTGACAACTCGTCCCAGTGAGATAAAATCTCCAACAGATAAGCGCTTCCTCAGACAGATGGCTCACAGAGACAGACCCTCCAAAAGAAAACAGACTTTATTTCCTCAGATATTAAACTCTGTAGAGCAGGGGTGTCAAACTCCAGTCTTCAAGGGCCGGTGTCCTGCAACTTTTAGATGTGCCTCTGCTGAACCACACCTGAATAGAATAATTAGGTCATTAGCAAGGCTCTGAAGAACTTATCTACACAAGGAGGAGGTAATTAAGCCATTTCATTCCAGTGTTTTGTACCTGGAATTAAATGGATCTAAAAACTGCAGGACACCGGCCCTTGAGGACTGGAGTTTGACACCTGTGCTGTAGAGTGTCAAAGTACAAAAACAGACATGCAGTGCTTTCACTAAAGGCAAATAACAGTGTTATGTATTGCAGAGTTTTTCCCTAGAAAACCTGCTAAGCCTGGTGAACAGGGCACTATGACAGCCCATCGTGTTTTTGTGCTAAGAAAATGTTACAAGTTACAAAAATTCAAAGGTGCACAAGCAGGCCTCAAAACTTTGCAGGTGCAGGGACAGCGCCCTCATGCCCAGTTCAATGTGTCAAGTATAAACCACCTTTATTGTCACGGATTCTGATGTATAAAGAACCCTATTTAAAACAAAAAAACGACGTTCAGTCTGGTGGGGGGCAAGTAAAGCCTGGAGTCCCACCAGGCTTACAGTAGACTCGAGAAAACAATGTATTGTATTGTTATTACCATATTTAATGGATTATAAGCCAGACGGTTTTATAGTTTGGCTGTTTCTGCAACTTGTTTTGTCCCTCTTTTGTGATGATATATATATATATTTTTTTTGACTGAGTCAGTCGTGAAGAAAGCTAATCTCTAACTGAAAGGTAAGGTGCCAAAACTGCAGAAAAATCCAAGCAAGACAGATGGTGACCCAATAGTTGGGTACATAAAGAACTTTCTTCTGGTGTTCTGACAATCTGTGCTCCTTGTCAAATTTCCCTACTGTAGCTCGTCTAGATAGCCATGTCTGTCTGTCTGAGCTGCCTTTGGAAACAGCTGGAACATCTGTTGAATCCTATGAACGTTGCAGTTACATCTCCACGCCCTGCTAGTTGCCACAGAGATAAACAAATGATTTTGCAGGTGGGCTTTCATAGTGCAATTTCAAGCAATGCAACCTTTTCTCCATCACACTGGATTTAGTGCATACATTTCCGCTCCGCCAAGCTGCAAAAATGCTAAATTATGTATCCACCAGATGACCACGACATCTCATTTTTCTAGACCAAACACCCCATCCCCTGTTGGTCACCATCCTTCACCGTCTTGCTTTGATTTTCTGTGTATTTCGTACCTTGTGAGCTGAGTAAATACCTCTGCACCTGCATGTGTTGGTGCCTTCACCTTGCCTCAGCAGATGGTCCTCACTCTTTGCTGCACACACACACTGGCACCTGGGACTCTGGGGAAATCCTTCAGTGTTTTTTTTTTTGTCACTCTCTCACAGACATGTTATAAACACGTATGCAAAGGCATGTCTTCAGGGCTTAGGGGGTTTTCTGATTCTTCTTTTGTCCCATGATGCAACATGGACTAGTTTGTTTGCCTTGAAAGTCCGGTTTCTATGGGGAGGTGTGAATACGGACCAAAAAAAGAGGACTCTGGTCCACCTAAAAACCTCAGTCTCTGTTCCGATGAAGTGAACTCTGGTGTGATTCGAATGCATATGTCAATACAAGCAGACCAAAGCAAGAAGCGGACTATAGCGCAGGAAATTCTATGTAAATACAACCAAAGCAAATGTGCGAATCTAGCGCTAGCAAGAGAAATGGCTTGTGCTTTTATATGAAAAACAAAAGAGGAATCCCACAAATGGTAAAATCTGGTGGCACTCCATTTTTGTTTACATTTGCATTTTGCTGAAGAGGAAGTTGCGCTCATGTCTTCTTCGAAGGTTTTTGTGTCGTTTCCTTCAGTACAGCGCGTACAAGCTTTTGTGTTATTTCATCAAAAGTTTAAACATATACAAAATGATACTCTCTCTTCACACAGCATACAACAGAAAGCTAGCAACTGAGCAAGGATCCATTTAGATGAGGAGGAGCTGCTGTTTCCTGGAGCCTGATGTGAAAATATGCCTCCCAACCCCATGACTGAGTGGCTGCAGGAACAATGTACAGACAAACTGATTTAATTAAAGACACCCACAGTGTGAGTGGAGTTACTCATTTAATGATGAAATTAATGGCTGCTGTTTTCCACTCTGGGCGTCCACACCAGTTGCATCCTGTCTTGCCAGTATCCTCGAGCTGGGAGTAACCGTTTCATATGGACGCAGGCTTCACTTCTCATATCTGCTTTGTTAAAATGAGCGGCAGTGAATGTCTTTTGCTTTTGGCATTAATTAGGATCTGATGAACTGCTGAGTCGCTTTCAACAAAACAAGTATAAAACATCTTCTCTCTACTGGAAGGTAAGAGGGAGGGAAGACTTGTGGACATTCAATGTTATTGTAGCAACAGTAAAAGGTAGTGACATTTCCAAGTCATTTCAATAGTAATAAAAAAATTTAAGTTGAGAATCTAAATAGGTTTACATTGGAAATCTTTTTTTTGTTGTGGGAAAAAAAAAGATATTACATAGCCATATGACGGCATATTAGGGCCATTGTAGATAGAAAGAAATTTCTGCCAAAACATTTTGTGATTGACCACAGAAATGTTTTAGAAAAAAGTTGGGACAGTTTCAAAAGCCAAAAATTTGTTTCCAAATTTTCACAAACTCAGAAATTTCAACGTTTTTCTTTTAAATTTTCTGAGATTAATCACAAAATTTGATTGTTTTTGTCTAGCAAATGTTTGACTTTTCAAACTCAGAAAAGTCCATGTTTTTTCTGAAAAATATCTGAGTTTTTTGGAGGAAATCTCCAAAAAAGTAGAAGCTTTTGCTTGTCCTCTTCACCACAGTTGGTGTGTTTTTTTTTTTATTTTGTGTAATATTTTAGCTTTCATCCTCCACCTGACTGTAAGTCTTGTTGAACATCGGAGTCGTGTCCCTCCCGGCTGTGGATTTACCCTTGGCCTGTCTGAAATATTTACACACAAAGTGATACAAAACTCCACTTAAGCACAGGTGTAATTTGTTTTCTAGCCTTTGGGGACATTAATGCAAATTTCCATAATGTTTATCCGAGAACTTAAATAAATGAGAAGGGATAAATCACACCCATGTGTCTGGGGCTCTCAGACACCGTCAAGGAAACGCGGTGATTGATCACAGGGGGGAAAAAGGCGATGTGGCCTTATACGTCAAAGTTTAATCGTGTCGCAAAGAATCGCTCTCTCCTCACAGACAACGGAGTCAAAGATACTTTAAGGTCCAGACCTTCACTCCTGTCCTGCATCAATCACATCTGGGCGTTTTTAATTTCCGAACTTTTTGATCTGCGTGTTGCTGGAAACATTAGGGGTCAAGTTGTTTTTTTGACGCTTCCCTTAGCAGCTGGTTGAAATGCAGAACCCAATGTTTATTTCACAAAAGTGTTTGAGTCATGAAAGTTATTTGAAAGTATTTTCATTTACATAAGAGTTAAATTAATAACACAATATTATATGTACATCTCTCCTTCAAACAGAAACCCTTGTCCCTTAACCTAAAGTCAAACTGATTTTTCACCGTTTAAAGAAATTTAACTCAGCTCTCCCCTGTTGAGGACTTCTATAGCATTCAGGGGTGGAGACTGAAAGCTTCATGGAAGGTTTTTAAGTTACCAGGACCATCTTCTTCTGATAGACAGCAGAAATCCAGCAGCTACGCAAAGTCATAAAGCACCAAAGCAGACCCAAACTACTGCCCCCTAAATCAGGGGTGGGCAACTCCAGGCCTCAATGGCCGGCCTCCTGCAACTTTTACATGTGTCTCTACTTCTACACACCTGAGTCAAATAATGAGGTCATTAGCAGGACTGTGGAGAACTTGACTGCACTTAGGAGGTGATTCAGCTGTTGGATTCAAGTGTGTTGGACCAGGAAGATATGCAAGAGTTGCAGGACACCGGCCCTCGAGGACCAGGATTGCCCACCCCTGCCCTAAATCAAATGCCATAATCAATTCTGTTTCTGAAATGCATATATTGTACAGCAGATGTACAAAATAAAATGCCTTAAAAAAGGTTCCACTTTTGTACCATCAGAACATTTTCCCAAAAGTCTTGTGGCTCATCAGTATGTCTTTCTGGCTCTCACTGTGGTTTGAAATGTCTTTGTAAATGTTTCCAAACTGATAGAATCAATGACTATTTCTTTGCTGAACTTGTAATTCCTTAAGTCGGAGCATGACATGTTGCTTTTTGAGATCTCGTAGCTTACTTCATATCAGAAAGCATTTTAAATGTTTTTTTTTCACAGTTCTGGCAGTGATCAGGGATGATTGTGGCTAGTAAAACTGAACAAAAAGAAAGATGAATTACCTTGATCCAATGACAAACTGTGTTGCTAAAGTCAACACAAGTCAAAACAAAGACGATATCAGGCATGTTTTTTTTTGTATTCCTACAACAGTTAAAAGAAAATGTAAAAATCAATATGAAATTCTGACTCAAGTGTTTTCTCATCTGCCTTTACACACAATGTCATCCAAAAGTTAATCCACGGGGTTTATGGATGCCGGACAAGAAGACTTGGCTCCTTCTTTAATTCATCCCAAAGGTGTTAACAGAGTTTATGTCAGGACTCTGTTTAGATCAGTCAAAACTCGCTGCACCATGTCTTTATGGACCTTTATTTGTGTACTGGTGCAAAGTCATATACAGGAAGAGGAAGAGGAAGAGGCTACCCTCAAACTGTTCTACGATCTCTGCACAGTGCTTTTCTCAGCATCTGCTATGAAGCAAGCTACAAGATCTCTGTGATTTTATATGTCCTACTTAAAACCCACTCTGTCAAATGTCCGGAAAACTGCCACTTGGATTTACACCAGACCCCTTTCATCCACTGTGTCTGTTTCTGTGACTTCACTCACTTTGTTTTTCTTCAGAAAAGATTTTTGGGTTTTAAAATCAAATCCTTCTGTGTTTTACAATATGGTAAAATGTATGCAAACGTAAACAAGCAAGATGATAATCCAGCAATGACCTTAATTCTTTTGAGCGTAAAATATCAGAAAAGATGACATGCAGTTTTTCTTCCCTTTCCTCTTTTTTGTAGCAGATGTGCAGCTTTAAAATCTCTCCAAGTTTCCATCTCAGCGGCACAGATTGTTGCATGTTCCCCTGTAAGTTAACATTAAACCATGATCTTCGTTGACTTTTAACCTCCTGGAAGCCTGTCATTAAAAGGCTTTAAATCTGTTCCATGAAATCTCTATCCAATGTGGTCTGTAGATTGGATTTCCTAGTTCTTTGTGGATCCAATCCTGATTATTAGTGATGTTGTCTGACAGTACCACTATGATAAAATGTAATCCAAATGTAAGGAGAGTATATTTTGTAGGTTTTTATCTAGCCTAACATATGTAGAAACTCAGTCAAGAAAATAGAATGTCAGCAAATAAACAAATGACTTTTTGGTAGATATTTGAATGGATAACTTTAAATTGAATTAAAATAAGGAACACAAACTTGAAAGATTGTTTTTAGATGCGGTTAAATGCAGAAATTAGCTTTCAGTGCTAATAGTAGCTAGCATTGTCTGGAATCCCACTGGATTTCAAACTTGGCTGAAAAAATCTGAAGAACTTGAATCTGAATTCCCAGATTCAAGTTCTAACTTCAGAGGCAAACTGAGCAAAACTTAAAGTGCAGACAACACTTTTCATTTCATCAATGCCTCCTAAACCTATTTAATGTCCAGACTGCAGCTAGCGGCAGAAATGACTCAACCGAATCGCTAAAATCTGATGTTACTCTATTTTGTTACGTTTTGTGAAGGAAGAAGTTGAGCTCAGTGTCTTTTTTTAGAGCTTTTTCTGTTGTTTCCTTCAGTAGTTCTTGGTGCAGCGCCTCCACAGGCAAGTAGAGGAACAGGTTTTTCAAAAACGTTTGTTCTTTTGACAGTGCAGTGTAAAAAAGAAACAGCAGCTGAAAATGTTGCCAATTTGGTCCCAAGTTGAACCAAATCTACAGGACAATTAGGTGTGAAAAACCCTTAAAGACTGGTCTAGACATCTGTGTCAAAGCTCTGCTGATTCCCCTCCTGGTGATGATGATGCAGTTTGGGGGCCAACAGATTAAAACACTTAATCTACTGACCCATAAGTAAAAGGATGTCTGAGCTCATGATCTCTTCCTCTCGTAGAAAGTGAAACCTGATTTTCTGAATTTAAGCCTCAGCAGACAATGGACAGGATCGTTTCAACAGCATTTCTTGATAAGCAGGTGGGAGGTCGCAGAGGAAGAGGAGAAGCAGCAAAACACAAAAAGTAGGATTCAGATGACGTAGGAATAAAGATGGATTCCTGACCCTGGTAATTTAAGCCCTTTAAGTCTAAGCCTTGTGATCGATGAAGAATAACTGAGAGAAACCCCACTGTGTTGAAGCAGCTTTGCATTTCCACATTTCTCTGAACCAACAGAGATAACGACAGAGTACTGAGAGAAATGCACAGCTAATTTAACATATTTTCAAGAAAAAGTGTGAATATTCTCATGTCAAAGAGTCATAACTTAGCAAATTAGCATAATTAAGGGCATACATTTACATTACGAAACTAGGATCTGTCAAAAAAGTCCGACATCTGTGACCAAAAATGCCAGACGTCCTCAGTTTAGGAGCTCTTTTCCTGCCTCAGAACGACTTCTCCAGGGTACCGCCATGTTGCAGCTTCTTCCTCGCTGTTTTAGGCATTTTTTTCAGGTCATGCTTGAAGCGTTTGTGGCAAAACTGGACCAGAAAATCATTCTGAAACAGAAAAAGAGCCCAGATGCACCACCTACACTTTGAAATATATGAAGTTTTGCATCTTGTAAATTTACCACTGTAATCTTAGAGGACTTCTGGTGTTTTTGTCGCAAATGTTTCATTTAAGTGGTTCTTAAAGATAGGCAACGAGCTTCTATGAAACAGTGTCACTGCTTTTAAATTGTTTTTATTGTTTTATATTTGTGCATATGTATTAATTGGTTTTATTTTGTAACCAGGTNTGCAGACTTCTGCCCAGGTCCCTCTTGAAAATGAGATCCAGATCTCAATGGGGTTTACCTGGTTAAATAAAGGAAATAAAAAAATTGCCAATTTCAGACTTTACAAAGTCAGAATATATTAGTTTTCAGATCATAAATGTATGCCTTTAATCATGCCAAATTATCACTTCTTTTCTTGAAAATGTAGGACTTTTTGACCTTGGAGAATATCCATATGTCTCTTGCAAATACGTGAAATTAATTTAGAAATTGAGCAAAAATGTGCCAAATATTGAAAATACACAGGAATGTGTGAATGTAGAATGAAGTATGGACTATGGTGGAGATGTAGCTATTACAATAATTCCAGTATTTTCTCATTAAAATGTACCCTGCATTGAACTAGTTAATCAAAAAATAAGTGATAATTCAAAACTGAGCAAGCAGTAGATTCCTGCTGAATGCATCAAGCAGCCACCATTCTGATCAGATTTCCAGGTATTTATGTGATTATTACAGCAGCATATTGACACACTTTAAATGAGAATGTTTACAGATGGCTTATCCTAAAATTTTACTCAAATAAAATATATACATTACTCAGAGAACATTCCTGTGGATCTAGAGCAGAAATGATGAAAATAAAATGATCCTGGTCGGGGTTAAACTCATTTTGAGACAGATTTGTCTTGTGGATTATTCTTCCTTTAAGGCGGGATGGACAGATGATATTGAATCATAGAAATAAACAAACAAGTTTTTATTTTTTGTTTTTAAACCAAGACCTGGTCTTATAGTCTATATACTCTTAAATGTTTTTTTAATATTTAAAGATTGATGAATAAATAAGAACTAGTTTATGTTGAAGCCTTGAATTGCATTTGAAATGCTTAGAAATGTGAACCATAGGTGATAAAATATCTCTGTTGGTCCCAATATTGAAGTGAATATTGGTCACAATGTGCCCGAACCATAACGGCAGTTCTATTCAGTCTAATTCTATGAGTTGTGCTCTTATTTAAGTCTTACTTTACTTATTTTACATTATATTTAGAATTCCTAATTTAACTTTCTGAACCCTACGAAAGACGGCTTGCTGCAGCTTATTTTTACATTTTCACCAAAGTAGTCAACCTATTGTTTTTGTCAGTTTCAGTTTCTTTATGAATTAGTTTACATTGATTGGAAACCACTAATTGCACTGACTGAACAAATTAGTGGTTTGTTTTACATACGTCTATTGGTGTATTTAAGTGAGCTATACTAGTGCAGAATTATCAAATAAATTTGTAATTTAGAACATTTATGTCTGTTTAAATTTTTTCTGTATCGAATAAGTATCGGCCGACATACAGACATCTGTATCATATCGGACATGAAAAAAGGTGAATCGGTGACATCAGTTTGGTTCATCTGGACACATTTTTGACAGTGAACGGTTTAACAACGCTAGAAGAGTGTTTTTACATTAAAATCGTCTTGTATCTGGACTCCAGAGTGTCTTTAACAAGTCCCTTATGGTTCAGGAGGAGCAAAAATGAGCCTGAGATGTTAAATTTAGCCTTAAATAAACTGTTAATACACCAGAATGTACCATTTCCTCTGATTACTGCGATGGAAAATGGATTTTAACAGCAGCAGTCAATGTGACTGAAGAGGGAGCTTTGTCATCACATTACAGCAGCAGCAGGTAAACCAGAGCCTATCAGGTAATAACCGCCGTCTCCCTCTCCCGCCTGACTCTGATGTATCTCCAATGTCATCAATGGGTGGAGCTCGTTTCTACTTTATGTTGGAGTAAGAGGGGAAAGAGGCACATTTCATTTGCTGCTGTAATGACATAAACATCAATCTGTCTGAACTGCTGCTTAAATGACTGTGTAACCTTTACAGCACTGTTAAGGAAAGATGTATAATTTCTGAATAAAACATAAAAGATAGAGGCTGAGGTAGTAAAAACGGGAGTCTGAACTCGCCGTCTCTGGAGTCACTTTGTCAAAGACCCGCTGATATTTCCTGCTTTTTAAGACTCGCATCAGGATAATCAGTGAATTCTCACAGATTTAAAAAAAAATGCAGGGACAACAACAGATTGAGAGCCATAAAAAGTGGAATAAAGTCTTTATTACCCACCGACATTCCCTGCATAATGGAAATATTTTACAAGGCCGCCCATTTATAGACCCCTACCCACTATAAATTATATTATGCAAGAAACATCATGAGCGGTGGCGTTAACTACCCTGTATTAAACAGGTTTCCAGAGGGAAGGGTTCAGTCGCTGCATGTAGCCTGGAACAAGTTTAATGCCACGTTTTTTTATGATCTCCAGAGCATATGTCGGACTGGCCACAGATGATGGAGGTAGAGCAAGCAGCAGGGGCGAAGTCCGCTTAAAGGTACATCTCAACAAATGAGAATGTAACCGAGAAGCTGATTTATTAATGAAGTTCAGAAACTAAAACTTATTATATAGATGTTGTTCAAACATTTCTGTTCATTTCAGAGACATTTTGTCAGTAATTCATAGAATAGAAGAACAATGTTCATTTCACTCAAGAATATACCTAAAAAAGTCAAATAAGAGAAACTGATCATTTTAAGTGGTTTCTGAATTTTTTTCTCTTTTTTAATTAAGTTAGAATTTTGGCATAATATTTCCATTTACTGAGATTAACCAGTAACAGATCCAAGCAAAAGAGTTTTGACCTTTGTGAAGGTCATGTTGGAAACTCGTGGCTGGGCGAGCCCTCGGCATGTTTTTTTTTTGGTGCGAGGTTTCAAAGTGAAAACGTGAAATTGTTTGGAAACATTTCGCCTCGCGGGCCCTTCACGGAGCGGAGCCGCATAGAGCTGAGCTCTGCAAGAACGCCCGCCGCTTCCTCCATAGTTGAGCATATGCCACTTTCTGTTTGAGCGAGGCCATGTTTGTGTGTTGGCCTCTAACGCAGAGCTGCAAGGGCCGGTCAGGGACAGCAGCTGTGCGTCTATGTGAGCATCACAGCACGCATGACCTGCCGAAAAACACAAGGTAAGCATAAACACAGCGACCACGCCAAGCAGCGCCCGTCTGCAGCTCATTAAACCCCCCCACAAGTCGTCCACGTAGACGTTAAACTAGAGCAGAAACCCTTGGGTCAAAAGGTCAAACACAAGCAGTGGAACATACAGAAGCAAGGAGGGAAGAGGCCTATTGAAGGGATGAAGGAAGGAGCGTAAGGAGGGCCAGGAGGATGCTGGTGCATCTGCCCGCAGCAACGGGTACTGACGGACATATTTCCCACAGCTCCGTGTCACGGCGGGATCATAGCACACGATTACGAGGCGGATCAGCGTGATCGGCTGTCGCTGATTTCTCAGACATCTGTCGGTGAGGTGACACAAGCTGTGACAAGGATCGCCCGCCGCATAAAATCTTGAGCGGCTTTCGAGCCACTGTGGTCGAGGTTCCCTCCGCCTTCAAGACAAAGCAACTTGATGTGAAGATTTAGTGCTTTGATGCAGGAAGTATCAGATCTGTTGGTCCTATTTCCAGCCAGAGTTATACCAGAAGCTTGTTGATTATATATTTTATTTCTGTATAAAGTCCAACAACCTTTATAAATACTTTTGAAACTCCTCTGATTAAGCTGGTGTAGATTCTCAGTCATGCATGACATGATAATCCTAAGTGCCTATAAAAAAAAACCCCCAACAGTACAGAGAAGACAAACTTAGGTTTCATCTTTCTAGCACCTACCCTGCAGCGCTGGAACCTGTGACTAAAACAACTCACAGCATCGCTAGGCAAGCAACAACGACCCAAACATTGAGCTAAACAGAGGGTATGGCCCTATTAGTCATTTTAACTGGCATATATGTGAGGTTCTGTTGAATATGTCTAAGCTTATCACTTCCAACCATTTTCAGAACAGAAGAAACCTTTCAAATTAGAGGAAAATATCTTCAAGAAACCTCCCGTTTCCTTCTACTTTAGCACTTTGGATAATCTGATTAAGCCTTGCTTGAAAAGATGGATTATTTATTCCACCAAAGTAATTGCAGAGCTCATAGTGATGAGACGTGGATTAAGAAATTCATTATGGTTTTGGAGCAGGGGACAGATTGTAAACAATTACCTTTAAGTCCAGTCCAAGAGATGAAAATCATTTCCTGAGTGAGAAATGATCCCCAGCTAAATCCCGTCTTCATTTCATCTTTGAGATTCAAGAAAAAATCTTCAACATATGGACTGAAGTGTTGGAGGTTGACAGAGGCAGGATGATGAACCTGCTCTCATTTCTTTTTTAAACAAGATTTTCCTTTGATTAAATGTCAGACTTTCACAAACGCTGCAAGAAAATCCTCTCTCTTTCTTACATATTCCTCAGTTGGAATTTCATGACAGAGCAAGAACGAGGATCAAAAATAAAGTCGTCTCCGGGGTTTAACTGAGCAAATAGGTGCAACACTCCTGTTGGATAAGTACTGCAAAGCTGAAAAGTTATTTTACCCCAACTGATGCAATGATCATCATCCCATTTCTTACAGAACCATGTGAAGACACATCCCATGGGCGTGGAAAATGTTAATCTGTTTAAAAAGAGTCAAATCATTGGCCTCAAGCAGAGGAAACATCTAACGAGATTCAGATAAATGAAGTTAAGGACTATGGATGCACCGATCTGCTTTTTTCACCTCCAATACGATATCTGAGGCTTAGCACTGGCTGATACCGATCCAATGTAGATCGGATCGGATCCCATCTTTGCTTTTGCATAAAACTGCTACTTTTTACTTTGGACCTGACTGGACTGTCAGTCAAGTCCAGACTTGTCTGTCAGTCCATTCTTGAAATGTCTGGACTGACTGGACTAGTGCTGAACTGACTTGAAATGTTTTGGGGTTTTTTTTTAAACCGAAACATAAATGTACTGAATTACATATTTAGCTGATAACTCTGCACCAGTACAGCACACTTAAATACACCAATAGCGTCACAATGTCTAACATGTAAAAACACCACATCTAAAATTTTAGTCAGTCAAGATGGATAGTTTAATTACGAGTAGAACAGCCGACGTAAAATAAAGAAACTGACATAAACAATAGGTTGACTAAAAATAAACAACAAATCTTTCAAACGGTTCAGAAAGTGAATTTATAAAGTCTAAATATAATGTAAAATCAATAAATCACGATGTTGCTGAGAGCACAAAGCATAGAATCAGACTGAATAGATCTGCCCTGACAGATTGAATACACAATCTAGAATTATTTTCAATTTCAGGACTGATACAGATTAATATCAGATAGGTGCATCTCTAATGTGAGTGAAAAATATTTAATGTTTAGCTGAATGTAGATTGTAAGCTGTAGAGTGGATGGGATACAAGTTAACTATGGTAAAGAAACATTTTGTAAGCATAGTTTCAGATTTGATCTAAGGACAGACTTAAAATCAAATTATTTTGATGGCTTGTGTTCAAAGATGCAGAAAAAGTTTAATCCCAAATGCCAGGATGATGATTCTGTCTGCAATTATAGAGAAATTTATTTTTGATAGAACTCATTTGAAGGCCATAATAACTAATAATGTTAAAGATGTTGATTTTTTCCCCCTCTGGGCTGTTTGCTTGGCCATACATTAAAGCTACATTTGAAGATAAAAGCTGGTCTGTGGTTGTTTATTCTTTATATTACCAGTCGTTCACATGAATAATGTCACCCTGCTTTACCACCAGAAATGTTTATGACAGATTAGAGGGCTCACATCCAACTGCATTTTCATCCTAGTTATTTTTGTTTTAGCGCATGTGTGAATCAATTAATTCTGTCATAAAAGGCCACCGTAAACTGTGTGCTGGAGTTAATGAGTCCGGCATTAGCACGTCATTACACCAGCTGGCATAATGGAGCATGTGTTGTTTGTCATAATATATGCTGCCATGCTTAACAATCATAAATTGTTGGGACTGAAACTTATTTTTATGTTTGATGACAAAGATGAAAAGCTCACGTGTCTGGATGTGGATCAGGCATATACAGCTGTGCAGTTTTATTTACACAGAAGGAGGTTAAACCTTTGAGACAGACTAAGGTTTACTGATTATAAAAAAAAAACAAAAGGTTTCTGAACATCTCAGGCTTTTTGTTGAAACCTAATGCCTCTTCTTTTTTAGTTCTGGTAGCAACACCGACCAACTCAGAGATGGATTTAGGCCCGAGAGCCTTCAGTGCCTTCAGTGCCAAATCAAGACTTTAAAATCATTTATTTTGCAGACAGGAAGCATCAACAGTGGCTTCTGTTACTTTAAATCCAAATAAGCTGCAGCTGGCCACGCACCCTAACTCAACATTTAAACTCACACGGAAATATCTGCAAACACATGTATAATTATACAACCATACATCTTTGAAAAGCAGAAGTGAAGCCTCCTGCACAACAAGAATGCAGCAAGTGGTTTCTGGATAGCAAGTTGAAAACAAAGCACTTGTCTTTTCCAGCAGCCATTGTACAGCACATTTAGCGGGAAAACAAGTTGACAAGACGTGCCGGAGATCTGCTTTGGTTGCTAGGTAACGGTTCAGAATGTCACTTGTGACATAATAATTGGGAGGTTTTGAAATGGGGCATTTTCCAGAGAGTAAAAAACATTAACTTATTACCATAGGTTTTAAGCAATCAGTTGAGACTCAAGTGGAAGTACAAAAACGTGCAAAATGTGAATTTTGCATAATAGGTCCCATTTAAATAAACTCAAAAACCAGAAATAATCAGTCTAGATATAATTATCAAACACACCAGCAGGGCAACCTCTAAATGACTGAAAAATTAGAAAGTTTTGGAGTAGCATATCCAAGTCTGCCCTTCAACTGGTGTGAGGGTTTTTGAATAGCATTTTCATCCACAGTCGCACAAACAGGAAGGGGAGGAGTCTGGTTTCTGTTGAGGTCATCAGGTGCTTCTCCATCTCAGCACAGGTCTCCTCCTGCCAGGTCTAGGCCAGCTGGTGTTACCTTGACTGAATGGGGGTGGAGGTGGCACCAGTACCCCCACCCACCGCTCAGTAACTGGTACCAAATGGTGCCTCTCCTCTTGGGTCCTGACCTGTGAACAGGCAGATCCCAGGACACCTCAAGACGGAACTGGAGGATGGGAAGACAGCTGTCTTCTGTCAGTGGGCCTGTGGACTTCCAAGATCTTTCTGCTCCACACACACGGCCACTTAGTGCAAGGCTCAGTGTGAAACCAGGTAAGGCAAAGAGTGGCACAAATATTATGAAGAATTTGGGATTCTGTAGAGCTAAAAAAGCCTCCCTGATTGTGTTTTCAGCAGCACCTTAAAGATTTTTCCTTGTTTCAAAAATATGAACATTAAAGTTCAGCAGAGGCCTCAGCTTATGTTAATAAAAGAACAAGTTAAGTCAGTAAATCAGAATATCACCAAAAAGGCTCAAATTTATTTCACATTATCCAAGAAAGTTTAAAAAAAAGTAAAGTGAAAGGAAAAGTGTGGAGAGAACTAACCTACTTGCTAGTTGCACTAGCAACGGAGAGAACTAGCAAGTAGGCATGCACAATATATTGTTATTAGGGTTGTAAAAATAATTGATTTCTCAATATAATCGATACTACAAAACATAATCATTCAAAGGTACTTATTAATGTCAACAGATACAAATAGGCAAATTCACATTTGCCCAAACTGTTGCATTTCTACCAACAGCAGACACTCAGCTTCTCCTCTCCCCAATAAGCTACAGAATAGATGATTTAAACTCTTAACATCGTGAGTACAGTCAGAAAACAGAAAACATATGTGACTCTCTTTAGCCGACAATGCTAACAACAGCGCTGTTAGGAGGTACTTTCTCTCTGAGGGAGAAGAATGTCATATGCTAGCTGTACTAATGCTACAAGCTAATGCCAAGGCACTCCTGATCGAGAACAACTTCAAATGGTCAGTAAAAGCTCTGACCATTTGACAGGAAGGGAAGAACCTCAACAGTGACCTCCTGGTCAACATAAGCCAATGCTATCTGGTTTAATATTAGCTTCACCGACAAGCAGTCCAATGACTGGACTTTGTCTTTCTGAGCCTCTGTGAACTTTGTGTGTAAACTTTTTAAAAAGATATACAACTTCTATAGCTGCACTCATGCAATAAAGTCATAGAAAGTATGTACAATTTTTGCATATGTGCATATCAATGCACCATTAGCTATTCTTTTCCTATAAAAATCTTTAATTGTTAATACTCAGAAGAGGTTATTAATGTAATCAATGGAAAGCCTTCACAGCTGACATTTGTTACAGATCTTAAAATTCATAGTAAAAATAATTAATGAAATAACTATATTTATATTTTTATCTTTCAGAAGCAGATCTGAGGTCCTTTTGAAAAAATAAACTACAATGACAACACAGACACTCTTCCTGCTCTGCTACCAGCAGGACTCTGAGGAACATTGTTATATGGGTGTTGATGGGGAGAAGCTGCATAATTAATTTGTATATTCTAGCATGACAGATGTTTGATTTTGGCCGTAAAAGTAATTAATAAGAGAGTGGAGGGAGAGGCAGATTGCTGGAAGATCATTTATGAAGACTCCTTAATGCAGTGGGGGTTGGGGCGGCTGACAGAGGGAGTATGAGCCTCCACATCACCTGCTCCCATGGAAGTCCCAGCTGGTAGCCTGGCCGGAGCACCGGCAGCTCCAAACGTTTGCTTTCTAAACATAACGATAGTTTTTATCAGAGTCATGAAAGCTGCTGAGGAACCAACCAAGATTTGATGAAAAGGTTCAGGAATTTCTTTAGTGTACCTTCTTTTAAAGGGGCATTATGTGTTTTCCAGGCACATAATGCCAATTTAAAGCATAACCAAGTTAACTTCAGTTGTTACATCTATATATATCAAATATGACTTATAAAACTATTTATTTTTTAACTTACCATCTCCATCCCTTTAAAAGCTCCTACGCTTTCTGAAACTAACAAGTCAGTCATCACAACATGGTTCCTATATTAACTCTTTAACAACGTTTTTACCAGCTTTTCACTAAGAAGTAGCTCCTATAATGAGCTCAGCAGATGGGTAGTTACACCAGATGTTTGCTAATTGCTGCTGGCTAGTCTGAAGGAGCTGAGTGAAGGCTGTTTTGGGAGGTGGAAGATCAAAAACTTCAATTCAGAGGAGTCGAAGGTGGACTAGAACCAACCAGACGTTTTGCACAGCTGAATAGTTGCCATGGAGATTAAAGGATTTCTCAAAACGTTTTTGCGAAATTGGGGAAGTTATTTCAAACTTTGCCTTTTCCATCAACCATTTCTCTTCCAATAGTTCAAAATGAACATAGAAAAACATGGCAACATGGCTGATGAACTTCTCAGGAGATTTCTGGAGTTTAGTTGGTAGCACTGGTTTTTACTTACGGGTTTAGGATTGAAGGCACCTGAACATTTATGCATCCAACATGGTGAAAAACTTCAGGGAGTTTTAACACTTTTGTAAATAAACAGGCATGTCTGAGAAACTTTGCTAAATTAAACATGTCTGTTTTTCTCTGTGTTTCTCTGCAGGCTGCTGGTATAAAATATACATCTACATTCCTCCATCATGTAGTTTGATGGTAGTTAAGCCTGTTACAATAAGGAATTAATCAATTAGTGATAAAATAAAATAGGTCCGTTCTGCTTACTAATATTTTCTGAAAGTTCAGACACTTCAAACTTCATTTTATTTACTGTTTCAGTTGTATGTGGGGGTTTTTTTGTTTCCATTTTATTTATTTATTTTGGTTTTATTATTGTGGATGCTTAAAATATCTCCCAGTTCCTGTGTTATGTGTTCTTCACAAAATTTAAGTTTATTGACGTTTGAGAGAGAGGACTTGAATCATTAGGCCATTACTTGAAAATGGTGACAAAATAATATAATTTATTGTAAAAACTACTGGGACAATTTATCCTGCAGCAAACTGTTAGTTTGTTGGTTTAAAAAATGCAAAGGAACCACAAAAAGACAATACAATAGTTACTAGAATAGCTCACGAGTTTGAAAACAAAATTCTTTAGAGAGGTGAGGCTCCACAACTTTAATCAAAAAGCTTGTCTGGACCTTCAGAGAGAAGGAAAATAATTAGACAAGTCCAATGTTTTCCACCAGCAGGGACGGGACAATTTATGCCTCAATCTGGCAAAACCTCCATTTTTCTTTTCTTTTTTTTTTTTAACCTGTTATTACAGAGCTTTACAGCTTCTGAGGATAATAATGAACTGTAATGGATGCCAAACAGTGAGGACAGGGAGTGAATGTAATTTTCTCAATGAGGGTATAAATCTCACACTGAGGTTGTTACTGTTTCTGGCCGCGTGGACATTCAAATCTGCTGCTTTGATTGAAGCAGTCACAGTATATCACAGGCCTTGTAACCCCACTGAGGGTGAGTGCAACACATCAGCCACAATATGATGTGGTTCACTGCAGACCTGGATGCTTATGATTAAAAACAAAGCACTGATAGCAGCAGCCAGCAAGCAGGAGAGTTAATAAACACCCTGCTTCTTGCTCTAATATGCACACACTATGCACATTGTGACAATAGGCTTTGGTTATTAGCTTACATTCACTCTGATGCTAACCATCTACATTGATTATGTAAATTTAACAGCCGTGCATCCGATGAAGACGTTAATTTGTGACTGATGCTTCTGTTATCTGCAGCATGATGAGACCTTCTGGCTCTGGGTTCTGCAGCTGTTCTCTAAAGATCCTCCATCAGGTTTCTGAGGAGAAAGCAGCTGGACTTCTCAAACGCATTTCTCCTCCAAAGGAGTCTAATTCTGTGGGGGAAAATCGCTAATGTAGGGACTTTTCTTTAAATATCTCATTGACCTCTTCTTATTAATACATTTAAGGACTCTGCTTGTAAGTAACTGCGCTGCAGCTTTAGCAGGTACGTTCTCTAAATGGAATTGAAATTCTGTGCTAATAACTGCTCTGATTTTTGGGTTATGCCTCTGAATTTAATTATATAGCTATAAACTGGAGCTTTAGCCCAAGACAAAGTGAACTAAATCTTCTTTTTAAAAGGTTAGCAAGAGATATGAAATATAATGGAAAAAGAAGGGAAGTGATCATAAAGAAACTCTGTACATTAGCATACTAATTACAGCAGAATAATAATCTTATATTCTTCAAAGAAATGTGTCAAACTTAGTTAATTATTGTTCTGTTCTGCTGCAGCACCACTGGGAGCTTCAGCTGTTTAAACTTCTCGTCATTTGGAAGTTTCTCCATCTAAAAACTTTTACTCCATTTATTGTAATTTTGTGTACACAGGCTGACTGTAGCTGCGTTTTCATTGGACATAATTTAAAACTGGAATTATGAAAATAAATAGGCTTAATGGAAACACGGACATTTTGAAAAAAACTCAGGTTTTTCTATAAAACACTTTTTTGGAGATTTTTGGCTGTATTGAAATAAGTGTATTTCGCAAAACTGCAATGGAAATACTCGCGATGAGAAACTGGAAGTTACTACTGGTGGAAAAGATAAAAAAGATTACAGAAAGTGGTTTGATGATTATGCTTTTTAATGACTTACTGTGTGAACAAACATATTTTAAATACGTTTCTTATTTAGTGAGAATACAGCAATGGCAAAATTGTGTTTTTTTTCAACAACAGCGTAACATCAACAATGTTTTCAACACATTTGTAATGGAAACGAAGCTACTGGGACCAACGTTCTGTTTGTTAATATAAAAAACTCCACAAGAAGCACAGGCTGTTCCAACTTGAAAACCTCAGAGTATTTGGAATAAAAATTAGAAAAAATGTTAAGCAAATCCCTAAAATTAGCCTTTTAAAAACCAGCTCCTTGTTCTATGCTCTACTTTGTACAGAAGGTCTGGATTCTCAGCTGTAAAGAAATGATCTTCCTGGAGGCGTGAACTCCAGGAAGCAGTTTTAAAAACTTAAAAGGTTTTAAATTTTACCCAATCACTAATGTTTGGCTATGACACATGTAATGCGCCAGTTCAACGCTATGAAGCTTACCGGAAATTGCAGCACTACAATTCTAAAACAGCGCAATAAATCTATGTCATTGTTCACAACTTCGTCATATAAAGTTATGATGTTATGACTTTATTCTCATTATATTCTGAAAATATGACTTTATTCTCATAGTACAACTTTATACTCATAGTATTTTGACTTTCTTCATGTAATACATTTTTTCTTGTACAACTTTATTCTCATACTGTGACTTTATTCTCGTAATTTCAGTTTTTATTTTTTCTAAGTACCGTATTTTCCGGACTATAAGTCGCTCTGGAGTATAAGTCGCATTTTTGGGGGATATTTATTTGATAAAATCCAACACCAAGAACAGACATGTCATCTTGAAAGGCAATAAAAATAGAATAAAGGCAACAACAGGCTAGTACGGTTTGCTAACGTTACATGACAAACAACGAACTGAGAACGTGCCTAGTATGTTAACATAACATATTAAGAGTTATTCAGATAACTAAAGCATAAATAACATGCTAACAAGTTAACCAAACCATCCGTGTCCAAATCACTAAACGGAATGAAATCTTCGTCCTGTGTCGCTTGTAAACAACTCCGCTAACTTCTTCTACCTTTCCGAAGGTAGAATAACACAGGCCTAGAGCGCCCTCTTGGGGTTTAGTGTGAAAATAATATGTGATATGATATAATAATGTGTTAATTTCCACACACAAGTCGCTCCGGAGTATAAGTCGCACCCCCGGCCAAACTATGAAAAAAACTGCGACTTATAGTCCGGAAAATACTGTAGGTCCCCAATACGCCATTGTACCATTTAAGATACAAAAAATTTTGTATCCAGATCTCAAATGCAGCTTTTTGCTTCTTGTTTTCCAGGTTATTTGTGTTTGCGTGCAAACAGCACTAGTGTACTCCAGCTGCTGATTTGTGTATCCACATGGCACTTAGTGTGGACGAATTACAGCTGAAAACTTTCACTGGTTGAGATTAAATAAATCCTTCTGTTAATTTTCTGGCCGTCTGTCCCTCATCTCATCGCCAGAAGCAACAGTGGGCCTCTCCGTCCCAGCAGGGTGAGGCTCTCTGAAGCAATATGTAATTAAACTCGGAGAGCATATTCTTTAATCCTAAAGGCTATTATGGATTTATGGTCAGTGCATTGTCTGAGCTCCACAATGGCTTTCGCTCTTCTGGATACTCTCAGCCCATATATGTTCTTAAATGGCAAGATAAAGGTTTTGTAACCCTTTTAAATCTGGCTCTGTAATGGGACTGCTACCGTGGCTTACTGCCCTCGTGGGGGGAATATGTCGGCTTTTCTATTTTTCTTATGCTGGGATGGAAATGAAGGCTTAGGAAGGGTAGAACCTCTGTAATTACGTCGCATCAGCGCTCATCAATGACATATTTCTGAACCATTTCCGAGTCACTTTGGGAAAGAACAAAGCTGCACATGTAGAAATATAATTATGCTGTATTCATTTGTAGCTTGCAGGGATTAAACGTTCATGTTTGTTTAAATGTAAGTGTTCTTCATTTTTTCACTTTATTTGACCGTTTTAAGAATTTCTTGCAGTTTCCTCTGGATTTTTAGTTTTCTTCTGAATTTGGCTGCTTTTTCACTCATTTTCTACCCAGTCCTTGATAATAAATACTTGACAATGACAGGTGTGTATGTTGCACACAGATGAACCTTCAAGATAACAGAATTGGTTGATAAATATTTTATCAACCAATTCAAAGCAGCTTTTATCTCTATGCTTTTTTTGCCATTCCACAATCACAGAAATTCACGTAAAAATCAACAGATCACTGCGATTTTTTGCGCAAATGTAAAATTTTCTGCAAAAATTGGCTTTAAATGAGTAACGCCAGCCTGCAGACAGAAGTATTTCTTACATTTACTATACTGCTGCCTCAACCTTACGCCATGTCAAGTTACGTTTGTGATCGATATAAATTACAGTCTTACATAAGTGTCAATTTTGCAAAATTTCATACAAATATTTCTAAATCAGCACCACAAAATCTGATTTGTGGTGCTGATTTAGAAATATGCTAACCCGGGTTAACATTTGGATTGCAAAGCACAAACCTGGCATAATTTTACAATCAAAATCCTGGAGGGACTGGTCAATGTGAAAATATGTTCAATGTTTAATTTTAAGTAGTACTTGAGAGCTATTTATAAATATTTGGTTGCTAATGGGTTTTATCAATACATTCAAGCACAACCAGCACTTTGACAACATGCATAATGTTGATATGTTCAAATGAAAATGAATTTGACACCAGATCTTTTGTCAGCTGCGTACTACTTGCTAATATTTCTGTAAATAACTCTTTGGGAATTATGTTGGAGTCAAAATAAGGCTTTTCACATATTCAACTAAACCTGAACAGTCTTGCTACAAGAAAATCATTTGTGAAGTGGATTTTCCTCACATTCTCTTTGTTTGGTACTAAAATGTGATTGTTAATCTAAATGATTTGTGTGAAGAAAGCAAAAACAGCTGAAGTCTGTAGTGATTCTTAGTTTTAAAAGGCAGGAATGGGAACCAAAACGTTGCCAGGATTTTCTTCCCAAACAGTTTAGTTTCTGTGTCCTTTTCTGTCATCTGATCACAGCCAAAAACCATCACCTCTGCATACCTTAATGATAATGTATTCCTTCTTATTTGACTTTTTAATTGGCTTTTGCCTAATTATCATCACAGGGTTCCTCAGACGTGTGCCGAGAGGAAACCCGGCGTCTGGGAACAAAAGGAGGTCGGACGTGGAGGTGTTGGCACCTGGCCTGATCCGCTCCGGCGACCCCTGTTGCTCGCTTTTGTGTGGTGATAAATTTTCCCCTTGAACATGATGTCAATATGTTGATGTGCCTTCCTTTATTAAGACACCATCCAACTGATAACAGGTCCTGCTGTGTGTTACCAACATAAATAATTAGAACAGAGACTGAGGAACGGCAGGTGGCCTTTGGCACAAAGAAATAATCATACTTGATGTGGAAAATAAAGTAAAAGGACCCATCTGTTCACTACGGGGGGAGGAGGAAAAACACGTTAACATATTGTCAGCGGAATTATGAAATACACAGTTAATAATTTCGTCGTGGCACACAGCTCTGGACACTTGTTTTAAATAATGGAGCAGAAGTGAGCCAAGGCTCGCTTCAAAGACTCAAACCGGCGGCAGGTTTGCTCGCTCACGGCGCGGCCCACATATCATTCTGTCACAAACTCAGACACTTATTAACTTAAAAGGTTTATTAAGGGAAAGGTAATAAAACCATGAAAGGACCTTTACCAGAAGACACCAGAGGGACCTTCTCATTGTCTTTCAGCTCTTTTAGACTTACAGGTTGAAATTCAAGATTTGCTACATTAAGACTATAAATAGTGTAGCTACAACTGTGTAAAAATGGCGTTATTTTCCATATATGACAGAAAAAACAAAGCACATGTATCAGTAGATAATTATCCAGAACCTTTCAGCTTTTAAAGTTTTGGAAATGTAACTTAAAACGGCACAGAAACATGAGCTGAACAGCATGGAAACCAAAATGGAAAAACCTTCTGTGGAAAAGATTTAAGAGGAAAAGCAGCAGCCAGGTGCTGCTCTGAAGGATACACAGATGTGCCAACACCATGCCAGGCTAGACAGCCACCAGCAATAACCTTAGAGGAGCAACTGTTGCTCCCGTTTAATCTCCAAAAGCCTAAGAGGTCATTTCCAACAAATTTGATGTCCACGACTTCGCAGACACAGTGACTATTTAAAGAAGACATTATCCATGGGAGCATATTCACCCAAGGTCAGAGAAATGATCAGGCCTCACTGAGCAGAAAACACTGAAGTAGAACCATTTGGAGGCAGCTTCCTATCAGAACATGCAGTAGACACATGTGGGATACCACAAGGTTCAGTCCTAGGCTCCGTCTTATTTAATATCTACCGCCTCCTACCAGCTTCGGTTAGTTCACCAGACTGAAGTTATTATCTTTGGTCATAGAGAGGAACAATCAAGAGTCAGCACAAAACTTCAATTATTACAGCTAGAAACTAGAGATCAGGTCAAAACTCTGGGTGTAGTGATGGACTCAGACCTGAACCTTCACTGAGTCACATAAAGACAGTTACAAAGTCGGCCTTCTATCACCTGCAGAACATTTCTAGGCTGAGAGCTTCCAGCAAAATCCAGAGAAATTCATCTATGAGTTTATCTTTAGTCATATTGATTATTGCAACAGTGTCTTCACAGGTCTGCCTAAAAAGTGAGATAGCTGCAGCTGATCCAGAATGCTGCTGCTGGTGTTCTGATTAAAACCAGCAAGACAGAACACATCACCCCAGTTCTAAAGTCATTCCACTGATAGAATAGACTTTAAAATGCTTTTGTAACTTTATAAGTCACTGAACAGCTTAGCAACAAAATACATTAAAGATCTGCTGCTGTTGTTTCAACCTTCCGGACCTCTCAGGTCTTCTGGTTCTGATTCTGCTCTGCATCCCCAGAACCAAGCATGGAGAAGCAGCATTCAGCTTCTATGCACCACCAATCTGGAACAAACTTCCAGGAAACTGTAAAACAGCTCCTTTAAATCAAAGTAAAGTCTACAAACCTATTTGTTTAGAGTCGTCTTTGATTAGTAATTTCATAATGTAATGTTTGTATGATGCAAAGCACTTGTTGCTGAAATGTGCTATACAAATAAACGACTTGAATCAGAAACTCTCCAGAAACAACATCTGAACAAACGCAAAGATGTCTGGAACGAAACTCTGTCACATGAGTTCAAATGTTTTTTTTATTTAGTTGGAGAAAACCAAAATCATACAAAAGTCATACCGACTGTTAAGCACGGTGGTGGATGGCTGATGATTTGGGTCTGTGTGACGTCCACAGGACTTTGCCACCTTTCAGTAACCGAGTTTACCATGAACCTTTCCATTGGTGCAAACCAAACAGCCTTTTCATTTCACCCTAATCTCTGTTAAATAGCAGGAGAATCTGTCGTGTTTTTGTAGACTTAAGATTGATTTAACTGTTTTCAGATCTTGTTAAAGAACTTATTTTAACTGTGTTGATATGAAAAACCCTAGAATAGAAGTAAGGTTCTTTCCTCCCGTCTTCCCCATAAATGTAGATGGGCGCTAGGGCTCAGAGGGCGCTTTGATTATAGAAATAGACCAAAATTACCAAAATGAAGAGGCCATTCAGGACAGAAACGGGAGCTAATCAAAGTTCAAGAGGCCTCCTGTCAACAGCCTCTTGATCGTTATGAGGAAGAGCCTCCAGATCCCGGTCACCCCGGGCGACTGCACAGATTCCTCTTCCCTCTCCTCACTAAACCGCATCTGGGCAGAGCCGTCCAACAAATCAGATTTATTTATTTGCTTGATTGAGATGATGGGTTTAATTACTCTGCCGTGAGGAAACATTGCTGGTGTATGAATGAGATGATTAAGATCTCAGGGTTTCCACGCTCTGGGAGTTAGACATCGTGTTTAGGAGACGGCAGCAGAAACTTCACCTTCAGAAAATATTATTTACACAACCACTCAGTAGTCAGACACTTCTCCACTCAGAGGGTCTATGAAGAAGCAGCCTGCAACTAAAACCTTCAGGACTGATTATAGATGTGAATGAAAACATATGAGGATTTCCAAGGTGAAAAGTGAAAGGAGATTTAACCAGGTATATTTTCAAAACTTCTTTCATTTCAGCTCACATCATCGTTTTAATAAGATACCAGAGAAAGCAGCTTTTATTCCCAAGTACAAACCACAGAGTAACACAGTGCTGCCCCCTATTTTAAAGTGTCATATATTTTTGTTTTCATTTGGGCTTTAACATGTAATCAATTCCAAATTTAACACTTAATCAAGGATCATTTGCCTAAATGAGAACATTGTTCAGAGTTGCGTGTTTATTCTAAAATCACTTGAAGCGTCGTGAAAAATGGCCGCCATGTGCAAGGAGGACGTGATACGTTTTGCAGAAAGAAAAAAAACGCCCCAGGTCCCCAACTTCATCCGTGACATGATGGCTGTCATTATCACAACTCTGCTTAATTCATTATTTTAAACCATTTTTACAACACGTTCACCGGGAAGCACTTTCCAATCTTGTTTCAATTAAAGGCGACACGTTGAGACGGGATGCTGAAGTGCAGCGGCAGCAAAAACAGGAGGAAGGGGAAAAAAAAACCTGGCACATCTTCAGTGAAATGGCTTGCAGGGAAACATTATCCCTAATAAAAGTCTTTAATAAATACTCCAGGTCCTTGGAGACTTCCTCAGAACCTGAGAGGGAACACTGCCTACACCCAGGAGCAAAGAAGGCCATTACAGCTTGTACTGGAAGATTTAATAGGTGTCATAATTTATCATGTAAACCCAAAAGTGTTTCTTAATTAAGTGTGCGCGTTAATGAATTTTTTAATTTGATCCCTGTAAGTACTTTGCCATGCTAATTGCAATATTCCACACATTAGTTATCGGCTATTGCCCTTGGCTATTTGCTGTCGTGAGGAGGAGACCCGGTTCTCCCTCAGCTCGAGTTCATTAACCGGGTCTGAGGCTCAAAAACAAGGGAACGGTGAATGAGTACACATGTATCAAGGTCTCAAATCCCAAACAAAGCTGCCTTCTTGCTTCAAGACGATGTGGTAATGATGTGAGTTAGGAAATCCTCCAGCTTCCAGCTCACCTTCGGCTCAGAGAGACGCTCTGATCACAGAGGAAACCATTTAAAATGACAAATGTCAGCCAGCCTCCGGCTTGACGACTCCTTTTGTATCCAAACTCTCGCCGTCACTGGTGGCAGACTCATATTGTTCAAGGGGATTAATCTGTTTGAGAAACATAATAATGATGTTGCCAACTGCTGCCTGTGCTAATATTTTATTAATCAAGTGCGACTAAGGAGTGCTGCTGTGTCCTTAGGATGACTTTTCATTCCTCAGCAGTGAGGGAGCAGAGCAGGAACACAACAAGTGAACTCAGCGAGACGTTTGCTGCTGCAGAGAACGCAGATGGGCTCAAACTGACGCTAACCAGCTGCAGTTTAGCCCATCTAAACTGCAGCTGAAAAAGCTAAACAACCTAAACAACTGTTAGGTTTAACAAAGTTTAGTAGAAACTCCAGTCAAACATAAGATGTTAGCAGTTGTAGGATTATTTCTGACTTTGGTAACAGATCAAGAGTCATTTCTGTGTCCAGCGCTAGGCTCATGTGTTTTATTTGTTTGCATTTACCCAGAATACCAAGCCCTATAGTTCACTTCCTGCTTTTAGAGCGATTTCTCCTGTCCACTTCCGTTCACATATATTTGAACTGCACCAGAGTTCACTTCAACCGAACTGAGGCCTAGGTCTCTAGGCGGACCAGGGTTCACATTTTCTTTTCCGCATCAGAGTTTAATGATGCAATCACGCCTCCCGAAACGACTTGGGCTTCCAAGACAAATGAACTGGAGTTTAGTTAAAGCAGATTAAAAAGGCCTGGTGTGAATAAATTCTAAGGTTGCATTCACACCAGGCCTGTTAAGTTTGCTTTAATCTAACTTCAGGTAGATTAAATACCAAATACCAAACTCCTACAAACTTTGGTGTTGGTTTGGTTGAAGTGAACTCTAGTTCGAATGTGGATGCAAACAAAAGCAAGTGTCTAATGCTAGCATCAGATATGACTCGTGGTTCTTTATAAACGACAAAAGAGAAATCCTACCACTTTAGTGACAATAAATTTTAAGCTACTTCATTTTGTTTATATTTTCCAAAGGAAGCTGCACTCAGTGTCTTCTTCAGATGCAGATCTTATTTTCTTCAGTGGATCTTGGTGCAGCGCCACCACAGGCGAGGAGAGGAACAGGCTTTTCAAAAGATTTGGTTCATTTAACACAGTGCCGTGTAAAAGTGAACCGCAGCAGTTTAAAATGTAATAAATGTTGCAATTTTTGTCCCCAATCGAACCGATTTTACTGAACTATCAGGTGCGATAAGCACGATTTTATCAGATGTGTCATCTTCAGTAGTTTGTGTTTCTCCTTCAGGATTCTGCTCTACACTTACGTGAAACACACACACAGAGGAAACAAATGCTTGGCTCAGCGTTCTTCAAATTAAACTAATAAATGTGTGAACTGAACAGTGAATCCAGCCTTCTGAGTGATTGTTTTACACTATATTAATCTGAACCAAGATGTTCTCCTTCCTTCACCTCTCTGGCTGCACAGTCACGCTCAAGATGGATTTGCAATGGCCTTTAATTTAGCCAAAGCCAAAAGGAACAGAATGCCATTAACACAAACGCTATCCTGAAAGCCATCGGTGTCATGACATTCAAGCCTAATGGAGAACTCTGCAAAGGCAAACACTTCCCCATAAACGTTTCACAAAGTAATTCCACCCATATGAAGAAACTCAGGAAAAAATCTGTTGACATTATCCCAGAGATGTTGTTGGAGCATCTGCACAGGAAGCCTTATTTAATATTCACAGGACTCGGCTCATTCTGACATTAGCAGAGGAAGATAATCCCTCAAAGATTAAATTACATGTGGGCCGGAGTGTTTAGTGCTGCTATTGTTTTCATTAGTACAAAAAGGAATTGTGCTCACTGGGTATGATATTAAATTGAGCTCCAGGGCAAGCGCTTGACATGCATCCACCCCCACCACTCCAATAAAACATAATGCCATTCAGGGTCTGTAATCTCCCAGCAGCAGGTTGTAGTTTTAACCACATTTAGTGGTTTTTAAATATGCATTTGTGGTATTAAAATAAATTTCCTGCAGAGAGAAAAGCAGAAGGTGCACTACACTCTGGGGCTGCGTCAGAAAAATCGCCTTTCTTCATCTCAGGAAAAAAAAAAAAGGGTGACACTGGACTATTAGAGAATAATGCAGTTTTTTTTTTTTTAAAAAAACAAAACCAAATGTGCATATCTAAGCAATCTGCTGATTTATGCAGACTTTAAGGCAAATTATAACAAGATAAAAGGAAGAAACATCTGTCAGTATCAAAATCTGCTGCTTCCCTTTCACATGAAATGCATGAAACTTTATTTTTCCACACAAACGACTTTAATGTTGTTTGGGAATTATTTTTTTAACTAGATCTGAGTGAACTATAGAACGACAACAGCAGTCCAGATGGATCTGTTGCAGCATCTTGCAGCGTTTAGACACTTTTTCAATTCAACATCTCTGACTTAAAACACTCAGATTTAGAAATATTAATTATAAATACAAACTGTTAACGCATGAATAGCTATATATTCAGTAAAATACTGAACCTTAAACGTTTCAAACTCGTATTAATGCGGCTCACCTTGAACTGCCCAGCTCTCCATCCGTCCTGCACCTGGCTGGCCTTCGTCCACTTCGGGGTGTTTCCCGACGCGGCGGGGCGTCCCTCCCGTGTCAGCCTGGCGTGGCTGATCAAGCTGTTCCAACAACTGGAAGACATCACAAGTTAAACACTCATTATTTTAATTTGATGCTAATCATGTGTTAATGAGCATAATCCTCGCAATCATTCAGGTAATTTGCTTAATGGCTGCCCAGAGTCCAGATCACAGCAATCAGTCACGTTTGATAAGACGTCTGTTGTGAGACTGTGGGGAGGAGTGGATGGAGAAGACGACAGGGGACAGGTGAAGGCATGAAGGTTCAACCAGCCTCTGACCTTTGACCTGTTCACACCTTAACGTAGTGAACGTTTTAATCTGGGACGCCATCATTGATCCCCAGCTACTAAACTATCCTCCTCATTTAACAACACCGCCTGCTCCTCGGCGCAGCCCTTCACTAGCTCACCTGAATTACAAATTTACATCTGAGTGATTGCCTGCAAAATGGGAAAGACTAAAGAACATATTATCCTAGCAAGGAAGATGTGTCTAGATGTTAGTAAGTCAGGAAATGGCTACTAGCCCAAGATGTCCGTGTCTACTTTTTGAACAATAATTAAAAAGTTTCAAACAACTGAAACCGTGACAAGCAAGGCAGAAGGGAATTTGATTGTTTTTGATGTGGTCGTTCATATTATACTACTAATTAGATGTAACCACAATCAGATATCCATGAATGTTTTACAACACCAAAGCGACCCACACAAGTAGAAGATTGAAAAAGTTACACAGCAGCGCACTGCTTACAGAAGCGATAACTGGAAACAGTTATTACTCTTTTAAAGTTGTTGAGCTACAGGAGCCCACAGTATCGTCACAAGATCATAAGATGGAGGAAGCTAGTGTCTCCACTTGTTGCTTTAGTCATTGTTTGCACTCCAATTTACCGCGCCTGGCTTCATCTGGTGCAGAATTATGAAACATGTTTCATATCAATGATGTAAAAGTTGGATTAAATGCGTATCCGATTTATTATTACATATGGAAGTATGGAAGTGGCACAAATCTTGGTCGTGAAAGAATCAAAATTGGGCGATTTAGATTGCCAAGAAAAAAGGTAAATATGGGACGCACATGGGGGAAAAAGATATTGGATTTAGGACACATTACACCATCTACCTGCCAGCTGGCTGCTTTTTTATAAAATCCACATGTTGGCTAACATTTGGAGTTTGCCAAATGCTTCAGGGACTTTAACTGGAACAGGATTTCTGTTTTCTCCTGCAGAAAAGCACTAATGAATACCTGAATATAGCTAAAAATACAAAAAAGGTATTCATGCATCATAAGAGAAACTTGTCATGCCACCATAGAAGGTGTTGATTAGTTTTATATTAATAAAGCCTTCAGTCTCATTGGCTTACAGGCGGTGGGAGGCCGATCCGTTCAGTCTAAGCAGAGGAATAAATGAGTGACTAAGATCAAGCAGGGGATGCTGCACGCCTCTGAAAAATGGCTCCAGCATAATGACCCGTGAGTGCTAACAAATATAAATTGTTTTCTCTTGCATTTTTACTGTCGGCAAAACAAATGCTCATTAGCTTTTTATGAGGGATTGTGTGAATAATAAATAGCTCATAATTACCCCCATCACAAATGCAAATGTGTGAATTAAAAGCAGTAGTAAAACAATAGAGCTACTCTTCCTCGCAAACATTATAATTATACTTCCAGAGTCGTTAATAGTTTAGTTTCATTTTTATAGCCAAATGCTTCATTTTACTGTATTTATTAGGTCTTAGTCCAACCACTGCTGTTCATCTGACATTAGAAACAGATTTATGTATTGATTTCTAAAGAATCTGCTGCTTCAGGTTCCATGTTTACACCTTTCAACAGTATTTATGTGATTTCACAACAGCATATTGTTCACCTGAAAAAACAAACGGCATTGGACAAAATTACCAAGGAAGAAAGAATTAAAACAATGCAAACAGGCAAATCTGCATGATCTTTCACATTTCTCACCTAAATCAGAGGATAACCTATATTTCACACACTAATCTGCTGTACAGCTTGTCAGATGCCTAAACTGGGGGCCGATCCATTGTTCAAACTGGCAGCTTAAGAATGTTTCACAAACCGAGTGACGAAGGACTTATGAGTTAACCTCTGCTGTGTCTGAGCACACAGTTTTAGGAGTTACTGGGATTCACCATAATAAAACTAATCAACGCAGTGCATTAAAATGATAAATGGAGGAACATCTTTTTATTGAGGTGTGATACAGAAACTGCAAATAGTTCAAAATAAAGCAGCTCATTTGCACATACATGTGCTTTCAGAAGTAATGTCAATATGATGCATAGTAGATTATCCAGGCTGAAAGCTGAATTCAGGTTTATTTTTAAAATATTACTCATGATACATCATGAGTTCAAAACAACCAATGGCTATATTAGTATTAATGTACATGATTATCAAAGAAAACATGAAATCGAAGGTAGAAATACTTCCAGACGTTCTTACAAATTCTTTGAAGATGTCTACTTTATACAGAGCTATGGAAAACATTACAGAAAAACATATTGGAGATACATTGGGGAAATGATTTTTGAACAGTTTTAAGAAAAATATTTACAAGAAAAACAACTTTACTGAATGATTCTAAATCCGATATGGTGTCATACCGATTGTGGATGTTTTTCTGTTTATGTGTTGCTTGAAATTAATGCCCTTTTATAGAATGCTTTTCATTACATTCTAATTAATTTGTTTTAATTCATGGCCTCAATTTTTTATTTTATTTTTTGCAATTACTTTTACTTTGAATTAATTATGTGATCTATGTGTCTTTAGCCGTTTATGCTGAATGTATGGAGCCCTGGAAGAGCAGATGCAGAGAACTGAAACTAATGGGAATCCAAATAAAAGAAAACATAATCTGGCACCAAACAGGAAGAAAAGTTCAGTTACTGCAGGAAAATTGAGACTAAAGCAGAAAAAAATCTTGGCAGCACATGTCGCTTGGTCTCTTATGATCTGTTTGATGCATTAACACCCTGCAGACCCATCTTTAGCTAAGATTAAACGACTTACATGGAGGTCGCTGTAAACTCAGTCAGTGTTTGTCTTCACTTTGTTTACATGAAACTGTGTAATAATCAATTGGTAAATCACATTTTAAAGCATGTAGCAGTAATACAATATAATTAGAGAAAATAGTCCAAGGAGACTTTGACATCAGAATTTTTTTTTATCTATTTCAGATTTTAGTGCAGGGATTGATGCCTGACCCCCCTTCAGTAGATTACACTAAAAACAACAGAAAGCTTTGTTTTAACTCAGCATGGAGATTACACAGAAAGGTAGATCATCACAATGACTTTAATTTCAGTTATTGTTTGACAGACAGCTGCATGTGGGTTTAGCAGCTCTGAACTGTAAGTAAGCATGGATTAGATCAGCCGGATCCATTAGATGGATAATGATTACCATCTCATCCCAATACATTTTCCTCATCACCCCCCGCCTCCCTCCCGGACTATGGACTGCATATGGATGCAGGATTTGTTTGACTTCAGAAATCCACAGAAAGATAATGTGCAGCTTGTTCCACTGCAACAAATTCCTGCAGAAGCAAAGCAAATACTTGGAAACAGCACTGATTTTTGTGGTTTACCTTCCTTGGGGATGATATCAGCCAGACAACAACCTTCCTTGTGATTTTGTAAATGTTTTATGAAACTTTCTGAAAAGCAAAATTCTTATTTCCAAAATTAACTAGCTTAATTTGCTGAAATAAACTTTTCAATGATATTGTAATTTATTGAGATGGACTTATAATTATGTTTCTTTACCTGAACTACTTCAGTTTGTACTTTTGCTGATCATTTTCTCCATAATTCAGAATAGAGTAATAATATGTACTGATAGATTGATCAATCTCCTCAGTAGCTATTGAGCTAAAGCTGCAGAGAAAATTAAGTTCAACACTTCTTAGCTGCAAATAATCTGGATTTTAACAAAGGCATCAGTTACCTAAAATTTGACACCAATACATGAAAAATAGTTGATAAACTATCATTTTTGAAGATTTAAAGGGCCAGTACATTGTCCAGGAACATAGTATTTTATAGCACAATCCATGTTAACTTGGGTTAAGTTGTTGTATCTCTTTAAAAACTCCTGTTCTTTCTGAAACTCTGCCTTCAGGAAGTCATCACAGCTCCTCCATTGACCCTTTAACAACATTTATACCATCGTTTCACCAACAGGTAGCTCCTATAATGAGCTCAGCAGCTGATCAGTTCCACCAGGTGTTTGCTAATTGCTGCTGGCTAGTCTGAAGGAACTGAGTGGATGAGGCCTGCTCTGTGAGGCCAAAGCTCAGAAACCTGGAAACTGTAGCTCTCAGGAGGAGCTGTGCCTCGAGGGCGGAGCTAAGTCCACCCAGGCGATTAAAGGCTTTCTCATGCATAAATGAATCAAGGCAACAGTCCAGGCAAGTTTTGTTGAGTGAACATCATAACCTGATGAAAAGCCCAAAAAAAGTTGATTCTACATATTTTTGACCCTTTAAAGTTACCTAAAATCTGTAAATATAGTTGATAAACTATTTTTCAAAGATTTAAGTCAACACCATCTCCTTTTAATGTCCAACTTATAGTAAACATTTCTATAAAATAGTGAACACAGTTTTATCTTTTAGCTGTCTAGACTGCACATCTCTGAAATGAAATCGGAAAAGTTGCAGCAGAGCAATCCTCTCCTCAGAAACAATCCCTATGCTGTGATCCCTCACCCCCCACCCCGACACGTTTCTGCAGGAGACGCTCTGTATATTCTGCCTTTCTGATCACTGGCCTGATTAATGGGGGCCTGAATTGGAAACTTAATTGGATGTGGTTACAATTATGAAGCCGTGCTCTCCTCGGAGCAGAAATCTCTCACCGGCGGGGGGAACAAGACATCAGCAGGGGAAACATGTTCCGTCACACCACCCCCGCATTATTCCAAGAGTCAGGGATGTGAGGTGTGTCAGATCGGTGTCGCCCACAGTGGAGCAGTAAAAACAGACCGACTGCTCTGATAGTGGGAGCCACTGACCTCCCTGATCATCTCCATGCTCGGTTAAATCCAGACACTGCATAAGTTTGGTTTTAACAGCTTCTGCTGAGACGCAGAGAGCAGCAGAAAGAACAATTTTCTTTACCTACAAGTATTTATTCTTCACATCTCACATCTGAGAGAAATCTCAACTAAAACAACACTGTGCAGAAATGCATCTTTTCTGTTAAATCTGGATTTAATTGATCCATCAACATCAACACAAACGTGCTGGACATTTCTCCTTCCTGAAGTTGCAGCCCCTTACAGGCCATCAGAGGTTGAGGGAGCCCTCCTCTGGTCAGAGTCGGCATTACACCGTCACTACACTGGTTTAAACCAAACACTGTGGAAAAAGATCCCACATGACCCGAGAAATGACAAATAATCAGCATTGTTCAGGTTGAGCTCCTATTAACAAATGTATAACTGGAAATTCTGATGCAAACCAGATGAGTAATAATTTAATACTTCACACAAGAATTAGAGAAAATAGGGTCAAAAGGGTAAAAATATTTTTACTATATTTTCTTTTGTCATGAATTGTTCTAGGAGTTAAAATATGTTTAAATCTCCAGTCTTCTGAGTCTTAATACTAATACTTGAAGATGTTGTAAAAAATAAAAAAATAAATAAAAATAATCTAAAATATGCTTTAGGTGCATTTATTTAATAAAATTTGTCAGGGTTGCCACTAAGGAAATCCCAGGTAATTTTAAATAAAATGGCTTTTCCAGCATTTTCAGAGTAAAACATATTGACTTTTTCCAG
This sequence comes from Alfaro cultratus, assembly GCA_903066825.1. Taxonomy (NCBI): domain Eukaryota; kingdom Metazoa; phylum Chordata; class Actinopteri; order Cyprinodontiformes; family Poeciliidae; genus Alfaro; species Alfaro cultratus. Next base: position 55,839 of record CAEFZX010023658.1, on the reverse strand, counting down.
ATAATAATCAGTAATCTGCCAATACTAATGTTGTATGAACATCATGATTAACCATCTAGTTTTTCTAGTAAACATCACAGAATGTTTAACATTAAAGTATATGAAGAGGGTTGACTGGAGTCCTTTGCACCTGATTGAAGCATAGAGTAGCACACTGTTGACCCTCCCGCACCTGTTGCTGTGCACTGCCAGTCAGATAGCTATTAAGCTAATAAGCTAATTACTGCACACTGGGAAAAAAAACAAAAAAAAACAAGATTGCTGTTTGGAAACATTTGTCGTGATGAATATATGGTGTCATGTTGTGGAAACAAATCTTTCCTCTTATGGTACGGGAAGCAACCAAGCGCAAGCAGACAATCCGCCTAAGTAAAACGGAGAATAAACTGCACAATTAGCACTTCAGTGGTAATACATTTAATGAGTGCTTATGAAAATTAAAGCATATAGATATCATAATCACAATAGTCTGCTTTTAGTTCAACAGCAGGAAGAATTGTTGCTTTTCTGTTTTAGCCAATACTGAAGAATTAGATCATGTTCAACTCCTTTATTTACAAAAAGTCAAGTTGATTCATTTTATAAGTTGATGTGAACACAAGCCCTTTATGACCTATGCACGCCATTGTAGATCTAAGAAATGTTTGCTCAGAAATGACTAAATTTCTCTGTTTATATGACTTCTAATTCAGCAACATCATGAGAAAACGTGTCTACATAGTGAGGGCCTTTTCTTTCAGACTTAGATGTTAGGCAGCGCGACACGAGGCTGTGGCAGCAGCATAAGTGTGCATGTGTTGCTGTGTTTACATGCACATGAACGCATGCATGCACATATGTGTGCAAACGCATTCCCGAGGGATTTATCTGACCAGGCTCGTGGCTAGTTTGCCATGTTGATCTCTCCTTCTGTCCCGACCCTCCCTCGCTGCCTCTGACATGTTGCAGACTGATAAAGAGAGCGTTTCATTTCACGCTCCGACTCATCAGCGGCGCCGTGGCCGCTCCGCTCCGCATGAGCGGCGCCGTCCGTCCGTTCAGCAGAGGAAGATCCTCCATCACCCTTAAAGTGGGATACAGAGCAATTGGGCCAAACATGAAGACAGAGAGAACAGGAGCTAACACGTGTACGAATCACAGAGTCGTGTCCTGTTATTACTAAGGAAGGTCACCATCTTCATGTCTAGTAAAGCAAAAGAGGAGGAGACCAAAAACACACACTAGTGTTCATGCAAAAACTGAAATCTACCATATTCTGTCAGTCAGTGATACTTGATGCAAGTTTGTCGCACGAACTTCTGTTGGCACATGTTCTAAGTTGTATTCATTTACCAATAGAGTTCATTTTAGTATTTACTTTATTCCCCTTTCTTAATAAAACTTCCATAAAAACTGTTTGGTGAACTACAAAAACCCGGGTTTTATTGGGTTCTGATCCTAAAATCAGATTTAAAAACCTAACAATTTTTCCCAATCTTACTGCAAATGACTATATTTAGTTGTACAAAACTGATAATTACATAAGTCACCAAACTAATGCTTTTACTCAAATATTCACCTATTGCAACATTAAACAGCTTTTCATGCCAAAAAAAGTATTTTCCAGACTTATTCATCTTGTATAAATACAAAAGTGTATTGAGACATTTATGGTCAGCATTCACACAAGTCTCAGGCTTAAATATGGATGTTCACAAAAATGAAAATAACAGAATGGATCGATGGGTGGAAATTTTAAAGAATGTCAAAGGCCATAAAGTCCATCCACACGTTGATTTTCTACCCAGGTCGGGAACATGGAGTAAAGTCTGCAATCACTAGTTTTCACTGATCCATTTAACTGGATGTATTTTTATTTGATATAGTTTTTTTGTACCGGGACAGACAGTCCACATCAATAACCAGTAAGGTAAATGTGGAACAGACAGCCAAATGTCCATCTCTTTTATCCAATATCTCTATTCAGGTGTTACAAAGTGAAAACGCTTAAGTACAAAAAATGAGTATAGAAAGATTACTGTTTTTGTCAAACGAAGACAAAATATGGTGGTCATGGTGACATTTCCTAAACTGTTTAAGAACTTTTATTAGCATTTAGCAATGTTAGCATTGATACCATTCATGTTTCTCCAAGTGTCCTGGTTTTAGAGCCACAAATAGGTCCAACAACAACAATAATCTTAAGTCAAATGATGGATTATCTTTAACTTGTTTGAAAGAAACTAAACAGAAAAGCCAGCCTGACTACCAAGGAGGGTCTAAGTTCATCCCAGATGTTGTTTTTTTTATTTTATTTTATTTTTTATTTATTTATTTATTTATTTACATCTGGACTTTGACTAGGCCATTTCAAAACGATTTCAATGTGTACAAAATAAATCAGTTGATGACTAAATAACCTGCAGTGATTTTCTACTGAACAAGCTCAAAGTGTCAGTTCACCCTGAGGCTGCAGTGCAGCAGCCGGCATGAAGAAGTGCATTAAAAACTCTGTGCCGACTCCTGCAGTTGTTTCACTGAGCAGCCAATCAGAAGGAGAGTGCGGTTCTTCCAGCCAATGGCACCTTGCTACATAAACACAGCGTGAGAGCAACTGGTTTTCAGCCCACACTAGCAAAACAGATGTTGTGGGTGTCAGAGGTGGATGTGCAAGCTGCACAGGCCTTAATCAACTATTTAAACAGCTGAGAGCGCTGCGTCAGATTAGCAAGGACTTTCCACTCCCTCTGGTGCCACTGCACTCATCTTCAGTTTAATTCATTACTTTATTTCTGCTGTAGGATTTCTCATCTCAAAAATATGGCCACACAGTCTCATCTTTCAGTGAGTTGATGTTCACACAGCTTTAGGGTAGTGGAGTTAGTGTACAGTATGTAAATGACTTGTGCATCAAGTGACATCATTAGTGATGAAAATCTTAGACTACTTTCTACCTGATGAGATGTTACAGCTGGGGGTATTTGAGATCTTTTGGTTATCTACAAGGTCATCCAGGAGTGAGGGTTGAAACACAGATGCACTGGTTAAGGAAGAGCTTTGATTTTCAGCTCAACTCTTTTCAGACCAAAATTACTTGGTAAGATTTTGTGTTTTTGCAGTGTGGATCCGGTAGCAGAGTCCAATAGCCCCAGCACCTCCTTCAACGGGACTCATCTAAACGGATCGTAATCCCGCCCTCTTGTCTTGTCCACGCCTCTGATCCAACCTGCTGCCCACCACCACATTTCCACCTCAGAGCGAAAGCAGACTGAGGAAACCACAAAGCGAGTCCAGGACCTCCCACTGCAGGAGGCGACGGTGATGGCAGAGGGCTCCCCGTCTCACACAGAACGACAGAATAGTGTGCCGGTGATGGAGACCACATCAAAGAGGAGCAACAGACAGACAGAGATAAAGGGAGGAGGGGCGTGGGGTTGGGAAAGCGCCTCAGGGTGTTGCACTCAGTTTGTCAGAGAAACTTAACGGCCACCAGAGCTCTAACCTGCGTCACTTTGAATTCCTGGCCTCTCCACATGATATCCCCCTCCTCTCAAACCCATCCTGCCCGCCTGGAGTTAGAAAAGAGGTGCCCTGGCTGACGAGTGAGGTTGGCTGGAACAACATGTAGGCCTCGACAAGTGATTGATTCCCTCCTAATTCCCACAAATAGGATGTACGGTACGAGGATGGGGACGGTGGGGAAAAGGAAAAGGGGGCTGAGGGAAACTGAGTGGTGGTGATGGTGCTGGATTTGATGGGTGGGGGGGTGTGGAAGCTGACGAGGGGCGAGAAGCAATAAGTAGGCCACCCTGTGTCAGGTAAACTTTGGGATTGTAGCTAACTGGATATGTCAGGGCTGCTAAATGTTGAGCTGTCAAAGCAAAACAATGAGGTTAAAGATGAGGCCAAAAACAGAGACATGAAAAGAGGGGTGGTGATAAAAGGGGGTCGGACCAGAGTCATGAAGAAATTTCCCAGGTTGGGTTTTTTAGCCTCATTAAACCAACAACAAACAAAAAATATATCCTGGTTCAAAAGCTGGAATTTATAGATCTGACTCTTGAAATGGAAAATAGCAAGTGACAAAATATGAAAAAAGATAACCAATCACTGATAAATATTTAAAAGACTTTTTAAAAGTCTGGTCACTGATTTTAAAATGGAAATTTGACACTATGCAACAGGGGTTCCCAAACTTTTCAAACAGAATTAGATGGCATTGTAGAACTTCCTAATCCAATGCTAGAAAGTAATTGTAAAATAATTAAAAGCAATTACAGCAAAATCTAGACTTATTTCATGTTGTGTTCACAGCCAAATAGATGTTAAAAAGAAACTGGAAGAAGAGTTCAAAGGAAATAAACAATATAAAAAAAAACCTAAGTGGCAACAATTTATCAATTTTTTCTCAGATTTGATTCTCCATTCGATATTACATTTCTTTGGAATAAATGCATCCTCATGCTTCCTGAGTTTAGTCAGCCATAAGTACTTAGGGTCCTATTGTCTTTCTCTCGTCAGAAACATCATCCTTTTTGTGCTATGCTAGCTCCAGGAGCAAAGCAGCCCAATCAGGAAGATGAGCATGGCAAATATTGTTTCAATAAATTGTTAAACATATTTTTATAATAATTATTAAACTTCAAAAACCACTGTTATAGACCACAAATAGCTAATAAAGTTTTTAGCTTCCTAAATTGGCAACATCCTAATGTATCACATCACTTAAACGCCGTAAAAGACAAACATGTTTCATTTCTGTTTGCGTTGAGAAACGTATTTTACAGACTTTCTGTTTGTTATAGACTAAGCTAAGATAAACAGGTGAAATGCAGAAAGTGGTTTTGAATGAATTATTTCATTTTTTAAGGGGAAAAATTTTTACCCAAACCAACCTGACTATGCAAAAATCATGGAATAATGAATATTTTTATTCTGGTAATTATGTGCAGCACATACATTTCTGACACAAGCATCTTCTCACTTGAGATAAACCCCAAACTGTTTTGTCTTATTGTCTGTGGTGACATCATCCTCTCCATTTCTTTTTTATGTTTGGATAGTAATTTTCACGTTGGAGCTTACTTACTCAAATCTGATCAAGATTTTCCATCTTTGGGGAAGCTGAAAATTGAAACTCCAGCAGTATTTTCTGACCAGTTTAAACAATTAATTCCACTGAACCATGTTTCACCCATGTTTATCTACTCTGTTGAAATGCTCAATGCTTGTAATCCTTGGCGACACCATGATCATCACACATTGCCACAGAAAATGCCAACATTCAGTACTAAAAAGATTATTTTTAGAAATTTACATCAAGCATATTTTATGACTTTTACTTGATGTTAGTCTAAAAACATCTTTCATCTCTCCGTTAAGTGATGTTCAGAGTATGTATGTCCTTATCTACCACCAACCCAGTGGACTCTAGTTGTTCTAATAATGTGTGGGGCAAATAACAGTGATCCAGAGCTCCTCTGCAGAGACTGGGCATCTGCCTTCGTTATCAACGAGCCCTTCCCCCGCCCTGAATATGAATCGGAATAATGAGTCAATTAATGTGCTGAAACAGCGATGTGAGATAGAGACAGAAAGGGTGAAAAGAGGAACGGAAAGGGTGGGGGTAACATGAGAGACAGAAACGCTACGTTAAGGAATTGAAAGAGATACAGTAGAAAGAGTGTGTTGTCCCTTTTCACTGATAATTGACTGTATGTGTGAGGCACCCAGCAGTTGTTTGGTTTTCATCATATCCACAGAGCCACACAACAGACTCCATGCATGACTGATGGCCTCCTCTGACATCCACCTCCCCTAGCCTGTCTGTCTTTAAGAGAGGAACCTCTGGGTTTAATTGCATAGTCTGCTTCATCTCATTCCAACTGACAGACAAAAACTGAAAACCTCCAAGCTTGTGGTTCAGACTGTTAGGATGTGGACTGATGGGTCAATGCACAGACCTGCAGATTGGAGAGATTTTGAAGCTCCAGCCACTTACTTGGACAAACTTGTTGAAAATGACAGCAAACATCCACTTTTATGAGCTCATGTGTAAAATCTTTCTCACATACAACATAATAAACAATGGTTCACCTCAATCCTCAACACATCAACTCAGAACATCTTCAATACTCCCTACCTCACCACCTTCAATGATACAGTGAGGGTGGTGCATGACTTCTGATTTCTTGGGATTTAAGTTGGTCCGCACACATTCATTGTTCAAAATATATGCAGAGCAGAGACGGTGCTTCCTGCAGAAAAAAACACAAAGGCCTGTTTCACTTTTGCCAAAAAACATCTTAATAATCCCAAAGGTCTATGGTAAACATTCTCTTGACTAAAGAGACAAAAATAGAACTTTTTGAGAGGTGTACATGCCATTACATCTGGTGTAAAACTCACTGCAATTCAGAAAAGGAACACTGTTTCAAAAGTCAAACATGATGCTAGTGTTGTGTTGGTCTGGTGCAGCTTTGAAACCAGGACAACTCATTACTTTATGGACTCATGTATGAATCCTGGACTGGGAAAACCAGAGAATACTAAAAGAGGATTTCTGGTAATCAGTTTGTGGTCTTAGGCCAGATTGCATAAAAAGGTTTTGCACTGGCCAAGACAAAGTCAAGAGTCAACGAGTCAACCATGCATGATCAACCGTATGAAAAGCCACCAACAAGCCTGACAGACCTAAGGAATTTCACAATGAGCTACAGAAATGACTCTATGATTGTTTCCATCAAATCTAGTTAATTTTATTTTTAGCAATAAATATTTTCAGTTGAATCACTACACAACTGCAGTAGTCAAATTCACAAAAGTGACCCCAGTTCTCTTTAATCTGGACAGGAAATCTTTGGTGCTGAAGCCCGACTTCATGCAGACACCAGAGTACACATGCAGCATTAAAAGACACTGGTAATACAAATTGCCTGTGAGTGTAATTACCACTGTTGCTAATTGTCCCCTGAGAAAGTGGCACTGCCCATGCCGTTACAATTCACAACCACTTCAACCTCGCTGATCAATTATTTCCACTCTTGAATAATTAATAACAGCTTAATTGTGCACATATCTGGCGAGGAGTCAGGGCCTCATTTACACTGATGGTGGCAGCGAAAGCTCTGCAGGTCGACTCCATTTGTGTTCTTATTGTACGTGACATTACTCTGTGACTGAGCCGTTGTTTTTCATTTCAGCTATACACATAAGTTCACACGGTTCTAATCCACAGACAGCGCGACCTGACTGATCAATTATTCAGAGCCATTTGCCTTTTATTCAACCGCCGACACACTTCATGGATGACAGGAGCTTGTACAGCTACCAGCAGAACACCAGGGGGTCCAGGTACCAGCGGAGCTCCTGGCTCAGACGCCTGTACTCTTACTTTCAACCTGTCACTTAAAATCAGAGATGACCTTTAAGGCTCTGACCCCCGTCCCCTTTCCTGAAAGCTAAACTGAATTAGCATGGGTCTCTAAGGAGGTTTTGTTTTTACATGGCAAGTCTTTTAAACACAGCAGGTCCTATGAACGTGCAACAGGAAAGTGGAAGCAGAGCTACTATGACCCTCAGATTGTTTCAGAAAAAAACAGGCATCAGAATCTAGCAATTCCTGGGTGAGACGTACAAAACGGAACCAGAACAAAAGAACATCTAGTGAGCTTTGCAGACGGTTTCATAGCTCTGGAACGTCTTTTCTGTGTCAACCTCAAATTTCAACCTCAGTTACCAGGAGTTAACTGTTATCAGTTAACTGGAGTGCAGTTACCATGGGCCTCTTGGCTGCTTCCACTAATGCTCTCCTTCCCCAGACTGTCAGTTTAGGTGGACAGGATGTCTGGGAAGTTCTACAATGCCCAGTTCACACGGTAAGATTTTTATGCAGATTTCTGCCTCAATACTCTCCTACTGACAATCTTAAAGCCGCCCCAATTATCGAGAAAATTATGGCTCCTAAGATAATCTTAAGCGATATTCCTGTTGTGTGTGATGTGCCAAGATGATCTGGTCCACTTGAAAGAATGACATGAACGCTCAGCTCTAAAGCTGGGGACATTCAAAATGTTGCATTGTCTGTGCCCAACATCATAACATGCATGGTGTTCTCCGAGGACAAACAAGAACGAAGCCTATTCAACCTGTAGTGTAGCCAATCAGAAAGCGAGGACCTAATGGGCAACGATCATAATCTTGACCTCAACGTCTCTCTGTTCGGCTTTCTAAGCATGTGACCTGACAGAAATTTAAAGAGAGCAGCAAAAACAAATAAGTTGCATTAGAAGTGCTTGCCAAAAAGGAATGGTGTCATCCAGGACATGTTGCTGTGGCCCATCGTCTCTGCTGCCGGGTACTGAGTTGTTAGCATGTCCTGACAATCATGAGACCATCTTCGGTCATGCTTCCGTATCCGGCTGTTTTTAACTGTCCATGTACATTTATAAGGGCAAAAGAATGCACCAGCAGTTACCCAATCAACAATAACTGTCAAATTCTTTCAGTCTGATCATCTTTCATAACAGAAGAAATTTGACCTTATTATAAAGCAAAACCTACAAATTTATTCTGCTGTGTTTGTGATGTAAAAAGTTAGTTCTGTCAACACCCCAACAGGAAAAATAATCATACTGCAGTGCTCAGAGGGAAAAAAAGGAATCATTTGTACAATTCAGCTTTTCCCAACAAGCTTCCTTCTTAATAAATAGCTTAATTTTAATTTATGGCTTTTGTGTGTGTTATTTAAACTCACTGGAGAAAACAAACATCTACAAAAAGGATTTTATGTTGTTCCATTTCAATGTAATGCTTCTTCTCTTAATATCAAAACATTCTGGAGTCTGAGTATCTCACAGACATCCTCTTGTTTAGTCTTACTTTTAGTCCAGCCACACTATGTGGTTTCCCTTTTGAACACACAAAACAGCGAGTCTTTTGGACAAAGAAGTCTTGGCAGCAGTTTCCTCAGACACATGTTGGTGACATCTCCACTGAATCCTCACAGACACAGAAAGTCACCCAGCGACTGAAGTCAGAAGGGAAATTTCATGAGGAATAAGAGAGAGTTTGTGTTTTTCCCCCCATTTGGGCTTCAGGAAACAGTAGGGAAGACGCTTTAGTAGACAGTACAAGAGGTGGTGCGATGGCACTGGATCCATGGCAGCTGTTTCCTTCAATGTTTCATGCTCATAGCCACAGCTGCTCTCCAAATGAGAGTTAATATTGCAGGGGGGCTGTCCACCCTGGGTCGAGCCTTGTCGCATGGTCTGAATGTCAAACTCAACCCAGCAGGGCGACACCGGCTCAAAGGACACACTGTGTGCATTTTCCTCTCTCCTAAAAGTTGACGTGCCTTTCTGCCTCAATGGATCTTTTTCCCGCAACTGGACAAGGGTGAAATCTCTATTTTTCATGGGTACACCAGGGCGGTTTCAGCTTCCAATGAAAAATAAATGAGAAAACCAAAGATGTCTTTGTGCTTGAAATGTGGCTTCAGAAGTTGCCACTGTAACCAATCATTATCCTTTAAATTTGTTAACAGTTATCTTAGCATTAATTAGTCATCCAAAAATATGCTGATGGTTGATTTAGGCTATCTGCAGGTTTAACCAACTCAAATTTAAGACCTTGAGACATTTTCAAGATTAATACAAGAATTTAAACCTACGTCACAGAAATGTATAAACTTCGTCCAGTCAAGTGGCGATAAATTTGCATTTACTTATGATGGATGCAAAAAGATGACTAGCTAGCTAGCAAGGGTATGTTAGCAGTGAGTTACAGGTAGCCTCAACAGCCTCAGGTTACAAAACACAATGAAAATGTCTGCATGTGACAGAAAAATCCTGCAAGAAAAAAAACATATTAAAGATAAAATAGTCCTGCCAAGAAAAATGTTAAGATCTATGATTAACATAAGAAAGGCCAACTTACTTTTTAAAATAAATTTAATACATTTTAAGAGCTTATATATTTGATTCAATAATTTAGGGACTAAAGATGCATAACTTTTTTTTTTAATTAATCATTAAGAATATGGTTTTCTCATCACTAATAATATCGGTGCTCTTTCCTAATTCCACATTTAAAACTTTTTGTTCTCAGCAGTACATGTAACTGAATAAACATTAGCTCATTTTCAAAAAATTTAAGATGCTGCTTATTTTAAAAAAATAACCTGAATGTATAAAGCTGGAAAGAAATTATATTTTGAGGAAAAAAAGATTGCATAAGTGCATGTTCATCAACAACATTAAAGCAGATGTGCAAATGAATTTGTGGGGTAAAATTATGAAAAGAACTGAAATATGAGCCATCAAACTAAATCCTGGAAAACAAGAAAACTGCTCACATCTTCCTTTAGGATTAAATATACTGAAAGATCAAATATGGACGGCAGAGCTTGACATTTTTAAAACACGCTGTTAAAGCCACCTCCCAGTTTCAAATTATAATCAAAATTCAGACGGTCTCATTTTTACACACAACGTTTAAAAAAGAAGCTGCAAAATGGAAAAACAAGCACACACGATGTAAACACAGTCCAGCTCTCTCAACAGGACCTGCAGACTCTGCAGTGAACCGATTTCCTCTGTGCTGATCATATTCACTGTGATAGATGTAGGATACCCCTCAACTCTCTGTTGTGGCTCAGTGTGACGTCAGGCACAAGATCCCATTGGACTGTCCCTCACACAGAGATACACTCACAGTGGTGGCAGCAGTGAGCATGATTTGAAGTGTCCTGTCTGCAGCGGTGCAGCTGCATAAAGGAAACAGCTGCTGAAATATCACAGGCGACCCCCCCATGTCTCCTGGTATCTATCAAACAGTGGTCAGATCAGGCTGCAGAGAAAGAACAAAACAAAGACATCTGCAAGATGGCCTCAGACACACAGCTCCACTGTTGTGTGCATTGCTGTGATGTTTGCAGGTTGAATGACAAGCTCACCACTGAGACTGGCTCTTCTTCAGGCTTCGTTCCACTCCTGCTGGCTTCTTTTTGTGTAAACTGACACGCAAGGAGGACCGCTCGTATCTAATCTTTGTTTCTAACACAAAGAGGGTTTTCTGAGGCTGCGTTCACGTCTGGTTCAAATATTTGTGATAACCGGGAATGAGTTTCTTAAGTCACCCTAGAAAGTCTTGGTCTAATTCCTCTTTGCAGAATTGTTTTAATGCAGGCGCACTGGAGGGTCTTTGAGTATTGTAACTCAATTTAGGTCTATTTGACTTTCTCTGCAGTGCTTAGGATCCCCGTCCTGCTGTTTACCTCATCTGTGCTTAGACTTTACATCACAAACTGATGTACAAGTCCTGAAGAAGCAAACGGCCCCCTGATCATCATACTACCACCACCATGTTTGACTGCTGGTATATGGTTCTTTTTCTGAAGTGCTGTGCTAGGAGGGATGAACCTGCTTTGTTTTTGCCCAGTCTCTCATGAATTCTGACTGTGAGGGCTGAAGATATTTATCTGTTGTTCTGGGCTCCTTTTTGACCTTCTGGATGAGATATCAATGAGCTCTTTGAGAAATATTGTTATTCCAGCCACTCCTGGGAAGATTCACCATATTTTCTCCATTTGTAAATTTGTCAAAGTCATAAAATAAGCTTTGTAAACCTTTCCTGACAGATGTGACTTTTCCCCCCCCTCATCTGTTCTTGAATTTCTTGAGATCAGGGTATGATGTGTTGCTTTTTCAGACCTCTTAGTGCACTTCATGTTGTAAGACAGGATCTGTTTATATGATATGATTCTATAGTTGTAGCAGAAGTCATTTCTGGGTGAGGCAAGTGAAACTGAACCAAAAATGTGGTCCACCACAGTTAATGACTGGAGGGAATATTTCCACACAGGCAAAGGTTCGTTTGGATAGTTTACGCCCTTTACTCAATAAAATCCTTTAAAAACTGCATTTTGGTTTTGCTCAGATTATCTTTGGTTAAAAAATGTGCTTGATCTGAAATACTAAAGTGAGACAAAAACAAAAATAAAGCTAAACAGAAGACCTTTTCAGGGGCCAAATAATTTTTCATACAACTGCTTTCAAAATCTGTGTTTTTTATTTTACTAGCCTGAATGTTCACATCCAACTCTGAGAAGCAAGCTAACGTTTTAGGAGCCCTTAAATGCATTTTAGGTTCCTTGCATCTTTATGGCGTCCTTGACCAGAGGGAAGCTGAAACATTTGCCAAGGCCTCTCACCAATTTAAAACAAAGTTGCTTGTGGAAACTTTTGTGGGAAACTGGCAGGCTACAGACAACTACAGGACCAAAGGAAAAGTATTAATGGCATCTGGATCATGTTAAAGCGTTCAGAACTCAGACAGATACTTTAGGAGGAATAATGCAGAAGGATACAGTGAATTACTTGATAAAAGACACAGCAGGTTTAGCCCCTCACAAGTAAAACAATCTTATGTTCAGAAAAGTGAGCTTTTTTGCTGTTGTGTTTTTGCAATTACTCCATGGCTTGTAGACAAAATCCTGTCAATGTCAGGAGAAAAAGGAAATCTAATGCTTGCCTAAAATTCTCAATATTCAGGCACTACACTTCATAATCCCTCACCTCTGATTTCCTTTAGATGCCAGAGACAAGCATCAGATGCACATTATCTGAGAGCTTCTTTCTCCTGTCTTATTATCCTCACACATATGGCTTTCTTCAAGGAACAAGACTTCTGCAGGAGCCTGTTCCCCATCTGGAAAAATCATATAGAAGCTCTCAGCACCGAGCAGCAGGGGTGACACTGAGCTATATCAACAGTGACAAAAATATATTGAATAATTATCTTTGGAATTAATACATTAGCCCAAACTAAAGTAAATGTCAAGGGATCAGTAAAGCAGGGGGGAAAGCGGGAAGGATGCTGCGCTTCATTAATCACGTCTTCCAAAGTAATGTAAGCAGATGAAATGATTCTTACAAAGAGCTGTCATTACAATCAAACCGGTCATTTTAGGTTTCTAATTCACCATCACAATCTACTTCACTGGATGGGGGGGCAGATAATTAACTCCTTCAGTCTCGACTGCCTCCATCAGAGTCGGCGGTTCTATTATTCAGGATTATAAAGGAGGAAATCTAACACCCAGTGGGATGGAGACACAATCACACCCAGCATGAGCAGGCTCGTTTGAAATACACTACATGACTAAACCTTTAAGAAGTACACAATTATCAGTATAAATCCAAAACTCTTAAAAAGTTAATCTATTAGCACATGCTTTAACTTGATGTTTTCTGTCTATAAATAACATGTCATTTATATAATCAGTCCATATGTATCAATTTTATAAAAGGAAACATAGGGGTGTCTTTCAGTGTCTTCCATCAGATTAATCTAAAAGGTCAGTTTGACTCTTTGGTTAACGATAGCTGCGTTTCAATTACAATGTATGCAAAACGGTCACTATTCTGCTAAAGTTTAAAAAAACAAAACACAATTTTTCTGCTGCAGTATTTCCATTAAATAAGAAGCTCAATTAAAACATGTGAATACGTTTATTCACGCAATAAGTCATTAAAAACAGAATCCGACTACTTCCCCTCATTGTCTTCTTAGTGGTTTGCAACAGTGGCAACATCCGGTTGTTGATCATGTGACTCGTCTAACACACACAAAAAAAATTAATAATAATTCCATTGTAGTTTTGTGAAATGAAGCAATTTCAATAAGGCCAAAAAAAAAAAAAAAAAAACACCTCCTCCTACCAGGGCCAAAACGTATCAAAAAGCAAGTTTTTCCAAAATTCAAGAGTTTCAATTAAAAACATTTATTTATGAAATGTCAAATTGCACAATAATGTGGTCAATGGGAACACAACTAATGTTACTCCACCAGTACCCATTTAGTCTCCGTGGTAACAAGCTGTTAAAGTCACCAGACCTGCCACAGGGTGACTGACGTATTTAAAAGCCATTGCAATAATGAACGTAATAGGAACTTCTTTTTCATATATTTGGTCTGAATTCCTTGTTATTGTAGGGTAAAAACAATATATTTTAAAGAGAATAAAAAACTAAAAATCCATATATATATTTTTAGCAGATTTTAAGAAAGCCTGCCTCATTTAAAAGAAAATGTATTTAGGTGTTGTGCACGTCCTCTGTCCCCACAGCAACGTGAACGTGTAAAGAAGTTTAGTTTCGAGAACATTTTGTGAACAGTTCAGCAATCTGATTACAGTGACAGAGCACATGCATTTTTTCTCTTTAATGCTGCTAATGCACAAATTTAATATTTCCTGTTGGTATCACATGTTCTTGGTTCCTCTGTGTTTGAAGAAAGAGGTTTGTCTTTGGAGTATAATTAAACCTGACCGTGATTGGATCAGAACTGACTCAAGTTCTGTTCCAGAAGTTGGAAAGCGCATTAAGAACACAAGACCTCTGCAGCTGGAAAGGACTGAGTGTTGCCTCCATCTGTGCAAACATCTATACTTAACATGACTGATATTCCTTGTGACGCTAACATCAGTTCGTCATAAGCTGAACTGAAACGCACACACCCAAAACAGACCCCACCCGCTAAAAAAAGCGTGTTTACATTATTCACCGCTATGAATAAATCACTGCAAAACTCTCTCTTGATTGTGCAGCATATGTGACGGCTAAGTTGTGTTCATTTGCTATTCCCAGCATCTGCTCAGCTGCAGCCACAGAGGGATGGTGCTGTGGGACAAGAGGCTAAAAACTTTTTTATTAAATTACCAGGGACAGAAAAAATATAGAAAAGTTAGCTCCAAGTGGTGAGCTCTGAAGATTCTTCTTCTAGTTTTTGGAACTGTTGCCTACCTAAAGAAAAAGCTCCCAAAATTTACTCTAAGGTAATCGTTTGTCATTCCTCTCCACTGTCGCCTTGTTCTTCCTCAGGATACAGAAATCCATAGAAGTCTAGATTTCAAAGCAAATTTGAAATCACCAGACAGGTATCAGGTTGCTAGAAGTAGTATTAAAACAACCGTGGTTACAGATTTTTTATTATTTTTAAATACCATAGGACTTAACATGTAATCACAACTGCCAGCACTTTAGATTTCCTTTTGAGATAAAGATGATTGAAAGTTTTAACTGTGGTGAACAAGCAGGACTGATTTAAAAATGTGGACAAAGTTAATGTGGATTAACTCTTCCTAGATCTTGCTTCTCACATCTGAATTGGATTTTCTGTTGTATTTCTTACTTTTCCTCACATTCGCTGATAATGTCTCTGATTGGGATTTATTTTCTGCAGTATCTAAACTTGTTGGGTCTGCTGTTATCAGTACTAAAATTGTCTTTAATTTGAATATTTTGCATGTCATTATAGTATTACTTTCATTTTCTTTTAGTTACATAAAGCTAAACCTCTATTTTATGCCTTCCAGCATTCATTAAAACTGATGCTTAACTCCATTTACCTCACCCATCCACGTAAAGTGACAAACCTGAGTGGATTAGAGTTGCGTTATTGTTATGGATCAGTTTTAGAAAATAAAACAGTTTGTAGAAAAGCAGGAAGACATGATGAGCATAGTGCATTCTGCTGTGTTAATCTGTCTAGATTAAATTGTCTTGATCCTGTTCAAAGCGTGACCTCATCTACGCAGCAGCAGGTGCTGAGCCAAGTGAAATGGCTGCAGATGATTGATGCCTTTTCAATTAGTCTCAATGTGAGACCTTCACATGTCACTCTCCTTTTCTTATTAATGACATGCTGCGTTAATGCGGCTGTGTTAAAGAGCCTCAGAGTGAGCTGCATAATTAATGTGCACAGTCTTGACGACATGAGACAGGAGTCATCTACCAGGAACTTTACAGACTTGACTGAAGCACCTTGTGTTCTTTTTAAGTACTTAGTTCATAGATTATACATGCAGTGTATTCACTACTTTTTAAATTTTTTTTTACTTGCACAACACTACACCATCTGTAAATTTAACTCAGCGAGAGATGCATAAAGTCCTGTAAATTTTGATGCCTTCTGGTAAAGACACCATTTAAATGACTTTTGCTGCTTTATTTTACAGAAATTAAGAGTCTCTCTTGGCAGGGAGTATTGGCTGAAACAGAATCACAATGGAGCTGTACTCTCCTTTAGTTGGTTGTTTGTTTATCATCACCTTTGCCCTTTTTTGGCAAAGTGGTGTCCAGCATCAAAGACTCCGTCACTAATCTCACTCTCTACTCTCCCAGGATCAAAATTACTTGATTTCCAAGGATCTACAAATAAGGCTTCTAAGAGAATCCACTGATTTTGGTAAGTAGGGAAAAAATCTAGTTTCCAAAATATTTTGGCACTGCAGCTCCCTGTGCTTGTCATTACCTAATTAGTAAGGGGTTGAATTAGTTTTGACTCCATCAATACCAACATCCTCTAAAAAGAACTTTAAAACTCACTCAAAGCTTAGGGCTACTGTTTTTAATGACTCTGTAGAACAGCTTTTCTTTAAAACTGCAATGTGTATCTTTTAAAAAGAAGTTTGTTTTCCAGATTTGTTAAAACTGTTACTATGTTGTGACAGTTTTAAAGCATTAAACGTGAAATACTTGGGATCCCTACCCTAACCCCATAAAGAGAAAATTGGGAAACAGTCAGTAAATGTGTTGATTTACTTTTTAACTCAATCCATAATTACACACTTTTTGGGTTAAAAAAATGTTTAGACCAGTGAAAGTGAAATTCAGAAAAACATAAAATGGATTTGAGAATAAATCCATTTTATGGGGTTTCATGTATTAAACATTTTGGTTCTTGTTTTTAATGTCATTATTAATCATCACATTGAACTGTTCCTTTAACACAAACTCTGCCATTGTACATTAGAATATGATGATCTTCTGCTATAAGTCGGCAGGTATGCTTGTTGAAGATTAGCGCACTAGAACATGGGGTGATAATCTCAAAGAAAACAAGCTGCGCTCTAGTTGTTTTTGTGTTTTTATGAAATTTGTTTGGAGTAAAACTATGAAAACATTACCGGTCTTAAGAGGCATAAACAACATTTGGATTGTTTTGTTTATCATGAAGGTTTGTTGTCGGTAACCAGTCAAAAACACGACCACCTCAGATAAAGTCAAAGGATTACATGCAGGTCAAAGCATTAAATCTAACAGCTCTGAATGATTTTTGCAGCACCACATATGGATTACATACAGCACACTCACCTACCAAATCATTTTAATTAAACTGCTTAATCTAATCTTTCAAAACAAAAGCCCTTCTGTATAATGAAGCTTTTTAAATAATGAATCTGAATCGTACTAATAGCTATGGTTAATAATAATGTTGTAAAGCATCTCAGGAAATATGCTACAGTTAGCCTCTAGGAGAAAGCTAAAATAAAGCTAACTTTAGCTAGCAGTAGCTTGCTAGCACCAACTGTGCAAAGCTAATTTAGTTATTGGTTTCATTTTAGAGCTGGTTAGGGAATGTCTACAACAGGGCAATAGAATAAAATAGAAATAGCCGTTATATCCTTTAAATTAATGTGCAGCAGAAGCAAAATGACACACAAAGATAAAAGGATAAAAATATATAAAAAAAATAAATACAAATACACTCAGCCTTTTTCTGATCTAATATTATATAATCCCTTCAAATTATGCTCCGTCCTAAAAAAGAAAATTGTGTGGTGATCCATTCATCTTAATCAGGCGCCACAGTAATGTGCTGTTAATATAAAGATGCTTCCTCATCCACTAACTGTTACAAGACTACAGCAAATGAAACAGATCTATTGGTAATTTTACCCAAAGGGATTTCAGTATTTCTATCCCAGCTGCTGCATACAATAAAGTCACTGAGGTCACATTAGATGTGCCTAAACAAAAGCAGCCACAAGCTTGTTTTCATATAAACAAACATGCTCCACATTTTCTAATCTTATTTAAGTGTCAGAAGACGTTTCATTTCTGTTTTCTAAGCATTGTGGTATTAGTAGTAATAGCTGCTCTGGCCTTAAAAGTCTCTCATTGCTTGATGCAAGAGGAGCAATGGAGTTAAGCTGTGGAATATCCCAACAAATTCCCAACTGGCCTTTTTTCTGTCTGTCATGAAAACAAGGGTGACTTGATAGCAACTGAGCCTCGACTTTAACTACACAACTTAAGTCCTGCTATTAGAGATTACAGTATTATTTCCAGAGAATTGAAATATGGAGGATTATAAAGGACAGACACTTCGAATGAAAACACATATGTGTTCTTATGGCACAATGCCGTCGCAGATAATTCCCCAAGAGACACCTCCGATGTGCGCTGGACGTCCGCTCTGATGAGACAGACGGCTTCGTAATGCGATCAAGACTTAGGCTCTTCCAAGGATTCCCCGCTTTAAAACCCCCTCTGGGTCAGTTTGTGGAGAATTCAATAAATCAGCTTTCATTGCTTTATATCATATCCATGTATAAACTGCATGCTAGTGAAGCATTTAAATGAGGGAGTGTCGGTACACCTAACTGACAGTTCGGTGTGTATCTCAGTTTTTAGCTCTTGGTTTGGTGCAGGGTCGTGTTTGTGAAGCTGCTTTGTAAATTAAACAGACATAAAATTACTATCAAAGGTCTTTCTGAAGCAGCTTGATTTTATTTTTCCTCTCTTAAATGTTTCTCCTTAACCACTGCTAGTTTTTAGAACTTAAAATCAGGCTGCAAGATTCTTTCTAAACTACAGAGAGAGAAATAGACTGAAAAAAAAAAGCTAAGTTTTAGTTGGTTTAGATATTATTCTGAATATTCAATTTCTCAGTTTTCCTTCTTAGCAACTGATTAAGTTTCAAAAGCAAAATTAGCTTAGGATCTTTATTTTTATCTGAGGGTAGCTTTTAAAAATCAATTTTATGTTGATTAGTAACTAATAATTCTGTGCTTTTCCTCATTTTCTGCAGCTAAAATGTAATTTTTTTGATAACACATCTTTATCTAAATATTAACAATTGCTTCTTATACTTAAGATAAAATTTGTTGATTCATCCCTAAGATCTTAATCAAAAATGTAACCGTTTCCCCCTCTCCTGGTCAGTGTTTGTTATAAAAAGTTTTTTTTTTTTTTAAATTGACAGTCACATTCCTAAAATACTGGCCCAAGTAATTTTTGCCAAAAGTGATTTTGGCAAAACAAACAAATAAATAAATAAATAAATAAGTCTCTTGGCAAAAACTTACTTGGCCATCATTTTAGGAAGATGATGAAATGTGCTGTAGTTGTTATGCAAAACAACAGAAAATTACCAGTCCGACTTTACAGAAAACCAGAAATCAATACCAACCAGCAAAAACCTGATCAGTGCATCTATAAACATATGACTAAACTTTCCATGCCACAAGTTGAATCTTGTTTCCCAAAAGAGAGTTTTGCTACATCAAAAAAAAAAAAAGTTATGGAAGATAAAATTAGTCAAAAAATAAATAAATTCTTTGCGACACAGTGATGAGGCTGGTGTCAGATTGAATCCAGGGCTGGAGTGAAGCCTTGGTATCAGTGACTGTATTCATTTCCTGTAGAGATGGGAAGGATGAAGGTTTGGTTGCAAAGCGAGAGGAGGTGCAGGGCAGAGGTCAACATGTGCCTGCGGGTTTCCTCAGGTGAGAAAATGTCAGAGGAACCAGAGCCAAAGATGAATTTCTTTACCGCAGAGCCTCACAGGCCCCCAGGGGCCACTCTCACTTCATCTCAGCATCACTCATTCATCCGTTAAGGAGGATGAGATGATCGAAGCTGTCCGAACCAATAGTCTGAAGAGGATTTAAGAGACGTCAAAGAGGATGAACTGGAACAATCAGAGGATAAACTCTCTCTAAGGTTGTATCTGTTGCTCTTTAACACTGCTGCTGATTTTCAGTAACACAACCGAGTGATGGCATCAGCATGCAGCACCCTGCATACGTTTTGGCATCCCTCATACAGATTTGTTCAAAGCCTTAAAATAAATATTTGTTCCAACATGATAAACTCACACTCAAAGATATGGCCCTCTGTTTGCTTTAACAATGATGGAAAACATGATACTATAATAAATAATGCACATTGCATACATACTCATTTTTGGTCTGGTACAATACAGACCAACAACCACATGACAGTCTAGATCTGAATGAGAGAATAATAAAATAACATAATCTGACGCTACGCAGACGTTTCACTCACCTCAGGATCCTTGATGCTGTAACTGAAAACTTACTTCCCATTTATTAGCTTAATATTCATCTGACCACTTGAGGGCAATATATGTACTTCATTTCCTAGATTTTCTGTTGAGGCTTATATTAAAAAGCATTAATAAGTCAAGATGGTAACCAAAGAAAGAGTAATGTCCCAGTCATGACACAGCAGGACACTGAATATTCCACTCCACTGATCAGAATAATAAACCAACTACTTACAATGGGTGTATGAAGGCAAGCTGGGAAACAGTGAGGAAAAAAAGCTTTAGTCTCAGTTACAGTTAAGGTCTAGTAAACTCCACATTTTATACTTGTAATGGTGGAGGAGAGAAGTCATTTCTTGCTGGCATGCCTTCCAAAAAACATGTTGGAAGACAGATTTAAGAAAGTGGGACTGCCATACAACTGCTTTTCCCCCTGCAGTTTCACATTTTAGTTGCTTTAAAAAATAAAATAAAAAAAGGAAAATGCTATTTTCACCATTATCTTAAAATTATTCATTTTGATGAACAATGCTCATTTTGGAAACAGCAATAAAAGGAATCCAGCCAAAAATGCATAAAACCAGATTACGTTAATTCCTTTTGACCTGAGTGAAGCCACAAATATTCTTTAGAAATCCATTATTTACTTGTTTCACCATATTGCAACAACACCACTTAGCTGAAATCCGACTGATTTGTGGAGTTTAATGAAAAACAGGATAATCATGAGGGTTAATCTCAGTAATTTGTATGGTGATAAAGTGTTGAACAATTGAAGCAAAACAAAAGGAGGAAGAGCTGGTTTAGGAAGGTTTAGAGATGATGGATTATTCTGGATGTCTCTAACTGATCAAGCTGGGATCAACATTCTGACTGGCTTGGTAATATTCGCCTGCTCTATGGTTGAACATGGACTGTCAAATTAAATTTGCCTATATGGATTATTACTAAGGACTGGAATGCATCTAATTTTCAAAGTGAAAAACAAGAGTTAGACTGAAAGAAAGCAACTTTTCCGCTGATACCTCAGATGGTCAGACCCAACATCCTGCCAGCCTCATGAATAAATTATTTCAAAACTTCCTGCCAAACCGCACCACATAGAGCGGCACTTTAGCTTTGCCATTTAAATTTTGGAGTCCATTTTCATGCAAATGGGGGACATTCATTGTCACAAACCAAGGAACTCTCGCAATGAGGTCTTACATTAATTAATATCAAGTGCGGCCGTATTTCCCTGCTGCGATAGCTCACTCATCAACTTTTACTTGGAATGTGTTTCATAAAGAGACAATTCACGACTTGCACTCAAACTCTGCAGAGTGCGTTACGAGGACTGATGGATTCATCCATCAGATTGATCGCCAGCATTCTACCAAATGAAAATGATTATCAAATTACAGCGGCCGAGCCTTTAAGAAACCCTCCGACTCATAAATCCTGCAAGGTAGAGCTTCTCTGAACCCACTCAATTAAAAAGTACGAGCTAATCGCTTCTACATGCTGTTAGTTTGAGTTATGGCCCTCAGCGAGGTCTTTCTCCACTGGTGTTCCTCGGACTGCTGTGCAATTACTTAAGAGAAGATATATTAAACCTTTAAAAGTATCACAGGTTTAAGTTCAGGTGACCTCTCGAAGTGCAGTCGAGTAAAACACAAAGTTGAACTCGAGAATCTTTATCCATTAAAAATACTCAGATGCTGCTGTTGAACCTAATCCATAAGCCTCTGCCCTCAGTCGGCAGAGGGACAATAATTCTTCCTCCATGAGCTGAATAGTATTATTCAAACGCTGAAAAATAATTTAAGCCTATTGTTTACAGTTAGTTTTTTTAATCTTTAAATTCCCATTTTGTCAATTGAGTTTCTCAGAAAAAATGCTAAATATCAATAAACAGTTTTTTAAACCTTTTTACAAATGAAGCGAATGATAATGAGGATAATCGCTATGACAGATTTTTAAATTTTTTTTTTTTTAATTCTTCAATGTATTGTGACAAGTAAACAATTTACAGCCTTTTTAATGTGTCCCTCTGTAATCATAGTCTATTACAGTAAATGTGTCCAAAATAACAATGAGCAGATGGGTCAGAACTTCGTCCAACTTAATGCAGAAACTGAAAGTTGTTGTTTTGGTCTCAAAAATGTGAGTTTATAAATATGAACTCTGCTAGAAATCTAGAAAACTACATAACATGGAAGGAGACAAAGTAAATCCCCCACCCCAAAAAAAATCAAGTACACTTCTGAGCTTGATATGTCGAAAATTTACTAGAAAAAAATAAAAACACAAAAATTTTGAGATTAATCTCTGAATTTTTCTAGAAAAAAAACACAGACGTTTCTGAGTATTTTCTAGAAAATTTTCAGCTTTTGGAGCTCCCTAAATTTCTCTGTTTTAATTTAAAAAATTCAGAGATTAATCTCAAAATATCTGATTTTTGGCAAAATAAATAAATAAATCACTACCTTTTCTTTCCATCTACAGAGGTCCATGTACAGTGGTCCTAATACCCATTGCACTGTTGTCAGACTTGGGAACTTTTTTGTTGTTAAAATTGCTTTTCCAAAATTTCCTTGTGTCACGCTGGCTTGTATATTTATGTGTCATTAATTTGTTATTTTTAAGGATATATGCAAGTAAAAAATGTTAGTTATTTTATAGTCTACTATGGTCGGCGGGAATATATTTAAAATGGTTCGGCCGGATGTTACCAATACACTTGTGTCCAGAGGAGGATTATTCCTCCAAAAGATGCATTTCTAGCAGCTTTTTAATACATGTTGTTGTACATTTGAATATTTGTACAACAAATAACTCCAACAAAACTATTTCTAATGTAAACATTCATTCAAATTTCAGCTCATATAACATTAAGACAAACATAACATGCCAAACTCACCATTGCTGACCAGTTCTTGTGAAGCTGCTTTATTGTCAACAGGTGTCGCTGCTAATGAGCTGAGCTGCACCGAGCAGAAAACCAGCTCTGAGTTTTAAAGTTCAAATGTTTCTCGAAAAAAACAAAAACAGTCAAACAGAGAAGGCAGAAGTGACTTTGTCGGTTACCCGCTTTTCATTGTTTCCCGATACTGTCATGAAATTAAACCCGTGATTGTTCTGTTCAAAAACTTGGAAAAGCCAGCTAGCAAAGCAAAGCGGAACTTTACGGTTCACGCGCATTGGTGGACGTCACGAATCAAGTCACGTGATTTTGTCAGCCAATCCGGTGTGAACTAGCTAGACCTCTAGCTTCTACAGGTGTTACATTAGATTACGTGACCGTGTGATTTTGAGAAGTTTGACCTGTTATTAGAAAATGTAAAATTTTCATCAAATAGTTCAGAGACACAAATAAACATTTTAATTTTTGGATAAATAAATAAATGAGTAAATACATAGGTAAATACATTTAAAACATTATAATTTTAGGTACTGTCAGAGGATTTCAACCCTAAATAATCCATGTTTCAGGTGTTTCTAAAAGACGGACACTACAGCCTAAAACATGAGTGGTTTAATCAAGTTTAATGTCAGACAGTAAGAAAATATTTTTTTTATCTTTTTCTACTTCTAACCCAAATCCCTCCTGACCCGTCCTCTCCTGAGTGAAATTAAAGCTGCAGTATGTGACTTTTTAAAAAGTATATTTTTTAACATATTTGTTAAAACTGCCATTATATTGTGACAGTACGGCATGAGAGATAATGTGTGAAAAATCTATTTCCTCTGCCTTCTTCCAGTTCTCCCTAGAAACAACTAATCAGTTTTACTGCTGTCAATCACAATCTCATGTGGTGCTGCTCATCCTCCCTCCCCCTTACTTTGTGCTATGCTGTAGCTAGTGCAGCCTGTTGTGAATTCTCAGTCTGGTTAGCATATGTTACCAATGATGGCAAATAAACGGTTTTCCTGTAATGATAAGTTGTTTCTCCCCCATTAGCACATTTAGCAGTGAGTGAATAATATTGATTGACAGCGCTATGAGCATCCTACTGGTTCTGATTGGTTGCTTTGGCTGGAACGTTGCATTACTTTAGCCAGCAATAGTAGTTCAGGGAGAAGGTGGAGGAGATTGATTGTTTTCACAGATTATCTGTCTCATAACAAACTGTCACGACATGGTGACAGCTTTAGCAAATATGGAGAAAACATATTTTTTATTAAAGTTATGTACTTCAGCTTGAATAAAATGCAACTACATAGCATTTTTGAGAAGTCTGGATTGCTTTATGTATATTTTGCATGTTGCCTACGAGTGTTGCTTGTGGGGAGAGACATTTCAGTAATAGGAAAAATGTAAGCAACCTACTTGCATACTGTATGTGAACTGTTTGATGTAAAATTCATGAGCAGTAAATATTGCCCTAGTATCAGTATTGGACCAAAAAAAGCAAGGCAGTTGCAAGCCTTTAAAATTGTGATGCTTTTTGTGGTCAAATAGACTCAAAAAATTGTAACAGCAGCTTTGAGGAGGGGCCCTATCTAATTTTTTGTCATGGGGCCCAAGATTCCTGGTGGCGCCCCTGATCCTGACTACAGCTCAATTTACGCCTTACCTCTAAAGCTTACCCCTAATTTTAAACAAAAGTGTTCACAATATTAAAATCAGGCTTTGGTACCCATAAGGCCCCCATAAAGCCTATTGGTCTTGATTTTCTTAATTAAATTATAACAGTACACTGGTCCACAAATGCGTGTTTGATTTTTAAAATTATGGGTATTGACTATAACCCATAATTTTTTCCTATTACTGAAATGTCTCTCCCCACAAGCAACACTCATAGGCAACATGCAAACTTTTTGCAAATGTTCTTCATCATCTTCAGCTTTAAGCCTTTAAGGAAAATTTCATTTGTTCTGCGATGACTCCATCCTACCTAAAGCTGAGCACATTTAGACTAATGCAATCTGAGCTTTTAATTCTCGCTTTTAGTTTACAATCAAAAATTATCATCCTCCTCACCTTTTGTTAGCAAACAAGCTTTGCTTTTAGTACTAACAGAGAAACTGATTGGCTCTGTGTAATACTCTCGATTTCTGGGGGAAAACAACAGCAGTAATTCCCTGAAGGCTTTTGTCCCTTTGTTTTTGACAGATACTTCAATTGACGCCATATGACTCTGGGGAAAAGGTGACAAACATGTTGTTGCCTGTGTCCATGGGAAATTGTTTGTTTTTAGCAGCCATCAGGTTGAGCTAAGACCTCACAGCCTTTTGGTAGATTAGACGCTTTGGGAGGTATCGCGCTTTAGCCCTGCCCTCCACCTTTCCTACTGTCACTGACCTGTGGACCAATGGGAGAGCGGGAAGAAGGCGTGTCCCTTAGCACCTTTCCCTCCTCCACTCTCTCCAGCTCCCCATCCGTGTCTCCCCTCATTCACAGAGGATCAAGCCTCCATAATCCCTGGATTTTATATCCACCAAAACAGCTTGGGCCCATCAGCAAATTGCAACGGCATATGGTATAGGTTTATGATTCATCTGGCACATGCATAGCAATGAGAGCCTCATCATCCGTGGGCAAACACCGGGAAAATATCATAATGTTAAACGATGCCAGCCATGGAGGGAAGTGGCACCAGGCTTGTGGGAGGGCTGTGTTTATTCGGCCCAGTGAGCACAGCAGCTCAGGTTGTAAACATCGGTGCAGATCCTCCGTCCGGAGGAGATTATGAGGCTGACATAAGGGAGAGGACAGTTCAAGAAGAAGGAAAGACAGAGAGGAGAGAAATCTGAATTTCCCTGAATCTGTAAAGAAGAAACCGAAACAAATGTGAGGTTCAGACATTTTTATAGTATACGGATGTCTGGCTGGAATCAGGAAAATTAACATTGATCTCAATCCAGTGTCTCTTCTCCTCTGTCTACCAAGTAAACATATTAAAAACAAAAGCAAGAGTAAGTTGTGTAATGTTCTAACCTTCTGTGGATTTCTAATAAGTCGCCTACTGTTTTTGGGTGGATAAAGCTTATTTTGGAATAGATCCCAGATGCCTCATCCACTCTAAGACTGATATGTTTGGCTGCGTATGGAAACCCTTCTTGGACTATACTGAAGGGCAGTTGTCCACCATCTTGTCTAAAGCACTTATTAACTTTTGGACTCAGACTATAAAATGATAAAATATGTAGGCACCCAAAATTTCATTGGTTTCTTCTCTCTCTTGTTTTTATTTTTATTTTTTTTAACTGTGAAGCTGAACTTTAGTTTTGTGTTTTGTTCTTAAAAATAAAAATTTATAATTCTATACTTGGAAAAGAAAGAAAAAGATTTTCTAACTTCAGTTGTGGAAGTGCTTTTTAACACCTAGCAAGATAAAGATAGTGATAGAAAGACACTGCACTCAAAATAATGAAGGGTTATCCTAATATTGACAACCAAAAGGGGGAAATAAAATTCAAATAGACTTTCTGCAGGTCAAACACTTTCTTGGACCAACTAAAAGAAGAAAGAGATCCTAGATACAAATGGATGAAGTGAGTTTCTTCCATTGGTTGGCTGGACTTTGAATTTGACAAAAGTTGAGAAAACAAGGGTGGGACAAATCAGAACAAAACTGAGATATTATGCTTCTATCTTTTAGAAGGAAGTACAAGAAGACTTTCAAAAATATTAACCTAAATATTTTATGTTTATGTAATGTGAATTTCATAAACATAAAACGTGATAACGGGAATTTCTGCCATTGACGAAATTCACACAAAATCAACAGATTTCTGCACTTTTTTGAGTTTATTGCAAATTTTCTGCAAAAATGGTCATTAGCCATATAGCAACATTTCTTAGAAATATGAAATAAATTAACTCCTCAAATGAATGATTTTGACTGCAAAAAGAAAAAAATCCCAAAACCCAAGAGGCACTAATAAGTTTCAAAATATGTTCAGTATTATTTAATTTTAAACTTATTGAATGCATACACAGCTATTTATAAACTTTTTGAACAGTTTTTTAATGGGTTTTATCAACGGATTCTGGCACAGCATTAATGATCTTCATATGACCCAAAATGAAAAGGAGCTTGATGCCTGTGTAGGATGTGCACCAAGTAATCAAAAACTGCAAGACACCCACAAACTGTCCACTAACAACAGTTCTAATGGTCTATTAAAAGCAAACTAAAGCCATTTGGATAGATAGACCAACTGCATGTCTATTGAGTTCAACACCAGTCATGTGACCAGAAATACCACCTGCTGCTGTTTTACGCAGCAGCATGTAGTGACTGGAATCTACTGACCACAGATTCCCAGAAACATCGATCCCTTTTAAAGGGGAATGTGATTCCTACTGTTGATTAATTAAACCTCGGGGATCATTGGACTTTCAACCAAAGCTTGGTTGAGGAAAAGATCTGGCAACATCGACGAGTAGACTTCTCAGTCACCAGATTTTCAGTCTGATTTAAGCTCTTTAGTGGGATATAAAATAAGAATCATCAGCAGTTCCTGAAAACATTTGTTAAAAGTTATCAAAATTAATGGCTACTGCACAGGGCAGTAAAGTTGGGGATTGTTAAAGGCTAAATTTCAAAGTAAATAACTTAGATTTGTATCAATACAATTTTTCCTGTTTTGGTTTTTGTTATTGTCATATTTGATCCACATTCCTATAATGTGTTTTGAGATGACAGGGAAAGTATTTTTCAATGCAACTACATATGTTTATTTGTATTGCACAACAACGCAGTTCAAAGTGCTTTCCATCATAAAAATACAAAGTCACAAAAATATATTTTTTTATGACAGAACTGCAACTGAACTGCAACTAATCTATAGAAACATATATTTTTCTACTCCTTTCATTAAAAAAACTGAAAACCTTGACACCTAGCAACCCAAACGGAGCTCCAGCACATTTGATCAGCTGGTTTTACCGCTGTCCAATGGCTGTTGGAAACAACAAGAGTTTTGTTGTTGACTTACCATTTAAAAACCACTTGCTGCATTCTTGTTTTTTGTGCAGGAGGCCTCACTTCTGCTTTTCAAATATGTACAGTTGTGTAATTGCTCGGCCATTTCTACATTGGAGTGTAAATGTTGAGTTGGGGGACGTGACCAGCAGCAGCTTATGTGGATTTAAAGTGACAAGACGCCCTAAAACAGCTCATTCTGAAAGGAGCTAAAAATAGTTAGAGCTGAGAAGACTAAAATCTCATTATCTAAGAATGATCTCTTGCAAGAAAATGTAATGAACATGTTTCGTATACCACATACCAATTCTATCCTAACCTAACCTGTTCAAGGAAGCAAATAGGTCACAGCCAAACACAACACAGTACATTAACAGAAATAAAACCCCACTCCTTCATCATGCCGCGCTGAATGTATTTTGACTGCACATTTCTGTTACCATAGAAATCCGAAGCCCTTTTTCTCCAGAGATAACTCAGTTCTTATTAGCATCAGAATTCCTCACAGCTTGTTCACCCACAGACATGATCCACTACATTAGCACCATTTCCAAACATCTGCTGGAGAAGTCAGAGGCGATCTGCTGCCTCCTCTGCTCGGGCCTCTTCGGAAATGTGACATGATTACACACAAACACCTCCAGCCAATGTTCCTTTCTGGCTTCATTAAAGACAGCTACTGGCAAGGTGACTCGACCCGGGTCCACAGCCGCTCCTCCACCCCCACTGGGTCAGCCCAGGCCCACACAGCCCGCCGCCATTGGCTCAAAGGGTTGTCCATCAGCCGGGCCGCAGACCGCCCGCGTCGGCCCATGCTAACAAATGACAGCCATTATGTTGCAGGTTGATCATTAGCAGGATCCAAACGGCCTGACGACCCCTCCGGCCCGACAGGTGAGCTCGCCCAGCCGTCTGACTCCACGCATCGCCCCGCGGAGCTTCACCTCACATATTGCGCCATCATTATTTCATACCTAGCAGCAGCGTCACTGAACTCAGATTCAGGTGCAAATGCAGTCTGCTTTAAAAGAAGAGGGGTTTATTCATGTGTAGCTGTAGGTGGGAGAGGAAACACACTGCATGTGTTACCCATCTGTTATTTTCACAATGAGTTTGGCTTTATTTCACGCAGGTAAAATGCACTAGAAACAATATTTTTGTTATTTACATAAAAACAGGAAGACGTCCAAAAACACACTGCAAAAACTCAAAATCTTACCAAGTATTTGTGGTCAAGTTTTTAGTGAAAATATCTGAAATACGACAAAACTAACCTATAAGTAACTTTTCCACAAGATATAGTAGGTTGATAATTTCTTAATATTGATAAAGTATTGACAGATTATTTCACCTATGACATGGAAAAAATGTTCCAAGTTTAGTGAGAACCAATACAGACAGCCAGGATTCAAACTTAAAAACTTACCAATATCCTCAATAGCTGATTTAATGTTTTTTTTCACACTAAAAAGATTTCCCAAGAAAAAGAGTAAGCAGAAGTAAAACACCATTCATGTTGAGAGCAAGTGTGTTTTTTTCTGACTAATCTGGGCTTTATGGATTGACACGTATTGGTTTCCTCCGTCTTACTGTTGCCTAGAAATATCTGTAAACCGTCACAAATCGACAGCCTAATCATCTTACAGAGGTCCTAAATCTTTACCAGCACATATAGTATATTGGGCTTTAAAATTCACAGGAAGCTGGCGGGAAAGAGCATCAAGATAAAGCCCTGAAATCCCGAACCGTGGAGCTCTCCTAATCCCCCCACCTGCATTTCCACAGCCGTCGCCGAACAGCAGCCCCTCCGTATCGCCTGAGAGGGGATTTACTTGTAATGCTCTCAGAAATACAATGCATAAAATCGAGTGTCAACTCTAACAAGCTGTTCTCGGGGCGGCCTGTCTGCCCTCTGCGTCTGACGGGGTCTGGGCGGCTCGCACAGCGGTCGGCCATTTGATCCCACAGTTACCCAAATCTCACAGACAACTGTGCAAATTGGGATAACCTGGGAAGCCAGACGAAGCTTTGGGAGGGGAAACAGCTGCATAAGCCCATTCCCTGCCTGCCACAGAAACTTTATCAGGGGAAGTGGAGGTTGAAATTTAATGGCGGCTAAGCAGCCTCCATCAACTTGTGAAAACAGAACCTTGTGGCGCAGCTCAGGGTGGATTTAGGAGTTTGCTTTGTGGTTTTCCCTTGTCGTAAAAATAGAAGAAAGTAAAGACTTTCTGGTTGTGTTGTGGTCATGTGATTCTTTATTCCAAATTAGATTTTTGTTCCACCCTCTCCAGATGAAATTGTGAATAATTTCCCTTTCAAAAGTCAGATCCACTCACTGCAGGGGGGGGGTGAAGTTTCCAACTTCCATAACTTTGCCTGATTTTTTTTCAGCCATGTACGTCTTTTGTATCATATTTGTGAATTTTCAACTAAGAAAACTTTGCAGGGGGGAGAAAAAAAAGAAAATATTTGCAGCGCCTAAGCTTCTTTCAACACATAACATCTTTGGGGTAAGTCCACTCCTTTATTCTTTTCTCAGATGTCTTTTTCATCTCCAAACTATTCTGTTTGCTCTTGCATGGCGATGTGTCTCTTTGTACGGAGCGAATTTACATATTGCCTGACGTATAAGCTTGAGTGGCAGGATGGTATATGAACAGGCTCTGCTGTAAAGCAATTAAACAAACAAGCAACTTATTTGTTGAAATTAGAAAACAGTGAAAGTGTGCGGTGAGCATTTTGGTGGGATAAACTGAGCTTCTCTGCAGTTCTGGAAAAACTTTTCATGTTTTTCTGTTTATTGCTCATTTTTAGGACTCTTAGTGTTTTTATGTCGCTTTTTAATGGACAGATAAATGAAACTGAAAAGCAAGAGTTATTCTGTCTCTTGACAATAACAAATATTTTTATATTAATAATGAAATCTACACCAAGTATTTAATATTTTGATAGAGTTAAGCAAAAATGTACACATATATTGTCATATGTCAAATACACACTGCAAAAACATAAAATCTTACAAAGTATTTTTTTTCTAGTTTTTAGTGTAAATATATTAGTTCACTTGAAATAAGACAAAACTAACTTCTAAGTAGCTTTTCAGCTTGATTTAAGCCAATAATTCTTGAATACTGATAGAAAGTACTACGTAGTTAAAGTATAAATTCACTTTTAAAAATACATTTTACTCAGGTAGAAGTGAAATAATCTGCCAATGCAGCTAGTGTTTTTGTAATTAGCAGTGCAGCAACAGGTGGGTGAGGGGCAAAGTGTTTGCATGCCAAAGTCTGTGAATACTTCAGCAAATGTGGTTTCTTAGTTTTCTTCTTTTGATAAATTCGCAAAACACTGAAGAACTTTTTTCCACATTATTATACTGGACTTTTTTTGTGTAAAATTTTGAAGAAAGAGATTAATTTAATACAATTTGAAATAAGGCCGTAGCATAAGAAATTGTTAGACTTTATAAACATTATTTTATCAGACATGAGGAGTGTTTGTTCCAGTGAATTTATCATTAACAACATGAAGAGCAAAAGATAGAAGTTAATATCGTCTCAGTGATAAAACAGATCCTTTTTAGGCGCTTTCTTCTACTTGCCACTCTTGCATTGCTTTGGTGTGGAGAACTTTTAATAAGTGGTTTGGACACAAAAACAATAAGTTTGTAATTGATCGTTCTTTTACAGGTGGGACTTAAACTGATACATTCTCTTTACATTAATAAATCAACACATTAAAAGACGACAAAAGAACATTAGAGTGCTGATAAATATAGATTTGTCTTGGATTATATAAATAATTACAAAAATATAAAGTGACAGCAGATCTGAAAACATTGCAGTTTGATATCTGTTTATTTTACTATTTTTTTTCTACAAAAACCAAATTAGTTCAATTTAATGTGACACCAACAGTCAGTTTACCAACTCTTATCCAGATTTGTGAAATTGTTTATGTAATTTCTAACATAGTGAGTTTTTTGTTCATTTAGCTTATCACTTTTAAATTCCCTCGTCTGAATTTTATTTTTTTGAATGTATGTTATAATAAATCTTAAAAACAACAAACAGCAGATCCTATACATCCTTTAATAGCTGCTTCATCTGAATTGCTCACTTTGCTTCAGTTCATACTGGAAGCATAAAAACTACAATCTTCCTGAATATTTCTGTACCTGCTGATCTGAGCTCAGGACTAATCAAAGCGAACCAAGTGAAATTTAACAAAGCTGACTAAAACTCTGAGATTTAGACAGGAAATTTGTGGTTCATCATGTGAACTGGTCAGTTACAAGTAGGAAGTAAACTGTGAAATCATGCTGTCAGAATAAAAAAGATTAAAATCTTTTTAACTGCAGATGGATCATTTACAGTTCTATTTATCAGAACGTCACAATAATTGATCTCGGACAAACCACTTCCTCAGTAATCTGTAACTAAAACTTGCCAAAATGTTTGATTAAAGTCATTAAAATAAAGGCTGACAAGATTACAAACTGGACCAAATTTTAGAGCCTGACAGTTGTTGGATCATTGTGCTCCAAACAAACCAAAAAAACTCCCCCAAAAAAACAGTTTCTCAGAAAATAATCAAGGCAGATTTTCTTCACAACTCCACAGAGGCTTCGTCCTCCAACTGCTTATTTTCCCAGAACGACACATGAAATTCATCTTCCTGCTTTTTCTTTGTGAGGGATTAATACGATTAATTGTCTGTCCTTGGAAGTGCAACAATTTCAGAAGGAAGTATTAGAGCTGCTTTTATTTGACAAGCACACAAACGTATTTATTTCTGCTTTTGTTAGACTTGTTGGCGTTAAATTCCTCTTAATGTGATGGTGGCAGAGTAACTGATAAATACAAAGAAGAAAATGACACAAAACAGTTCAATTATTGACATGTACTTCTGATTTTAATAAAAAATATTGATGTCATTTTGTGTTCTTTACTGGCCGAAATGGTCCAAGCCGATTACTTAATGTTGAAAATATTAGTCATTTAATTTTTTCTGCTAAGTATCTCTACATATTACCAGTATAGTCATTTTTCTTCTACTTGTTGAATTAAAACAAAGAGGAGAGCGTCAACCAGCAGAGACGTTTGCTGTTATTTAATTTTTTAATCATGTATCTAAAGTTTCTTTTGTGAGCTATATTTGT
Source organism: Alfaro cultratus (assembly GCA_903066825.1). NCBI lineage: Eukaryota > Metazoa > Chordata > Actinopteri > Cyprinodontiformes > Poeciliidae > Alfaro > Alfaro cultratus. The sequence continues at coordinate 22,644 of CAEFZX010023658.1, read as the reverse complement.
TTTAATTATGACAAATTTACTTGATTTTAAATATTAAATATTTATAGATATTTTAAAAACGTGTGTATTGCTTATGCATTTACCAGAACTTGGCTGTATTTTGCTTTGACTTTTTTTAAATTATTTTTTTTAAATATTGTGACGTTTGAGATCACATACTGTAGATCCTCAGTGCAAATGCTTCAATATTTTACAAGTTTCCCATGCTGACATTTCCATTTTTTCCAGGTTGAAATGGTGATTGTGTGTTTTTTTTATTATAGCTACAAAGGTTTGATTTAGAAATTACACAAATTATGAGTTTTTAGTTTTAATAAAAGGATTCAAAACAAATAAAACCTTAAAAATACAAATTCCATGTTTTCAGTCATTTTTAAGACAACTTAGAAAATGTATTTTTTGAAGCAACTCAACATGATTTCATTCCAATTCTTTGACCAATTTTTTGGTGAGTGGTGGGATATTAATGCTGGGCTGCAGAGTGTTCACTATGCAGGTGTGTGTAACGCAGACACACACCTGAGGTCGCGTGTTGTCACACTTTGCAGCAACACACATATTTCACTAAAAGAACTCGTTTTTAGGGCGATGAAAACCTCAGAGGGATTCAGATTCATTTTGTGTTTGGTGCCTCCGGTAGCTGACTTCACTGGGGGAGAGGCTACACACTGTCCACTCCTCCATCCATCCACACACACACACACACACACACACACACACACACACGCAGTATAATCACACTCACTGTCGGGCCCTATAAATCTGTAAGGGCCCAATTAAAGATAGCCTTCAGCGTGTCCACCCCTACCAGCACACACGTGTTAATAAAAGCCACAGAAAAAAACTCAACTCGCTGTTTGCTTTTTGCCGTTTGTGTATTTGACACAACAGATTTTAATAATAAAAAACAGTGTAAAACAGAAGTAAGCTTTAAATACAACAATAAAACATTTAAAAGAAATAAAAAGAAACATGCTTTTTGGTGTTTCAGTCTGCAGCTCACACGTCCAACTTGTGTGACTCAAATCTGAATTTTAAGGTGCTGAAAATACAAAAAGCTTCATTTTTACAGACAGTATGATCTTAAATTGATTAGTTATTGAGCTGGTTGGTGTGTAAAACTGTAAAAAAAAAACCATGCAATTCGATTTGAATTTAAGAAACATTGAAAGTGTTGATTAAAAACCAGTTGTACAGCATTTCAAACAAATACAGGTAAAAAAAATTACAAAAATAATTGATTTTATCATCGCTATCAATAAAAAAAAATTAAAAAAAATTCTATTACTTTTAATTTTCTATGAACAGCAATAGGTGTAACAAGGATGTGTAATAATGTACTCAGAGGGTGACATGTTGTGACTGCCATGTAAATACCTCATTAGTCCAGGTTAATAGCATTCCTGCGCTCTTAGTGGCAACATAAACCAGACGCCGCCTACGTGTTCAAATTTCAGAAAGAGTCAGACGCTCAACTAAATGTCAACCTGTAAAATTATGCAAGGAGCTAAAAGCGTTTAAATCAGGACAGAAATACCAGCGCACCCCGAGGATTGGACCTGGGATTATTCATGTCCGTCCAATCAGGACGGTGCCGAAACAAAGGAATAATTAGAGCGGGTTGGCGGCCCGACGCCCCGTCTCGCGTTCTCCCGAATGTGAGACCCGTTTCCCCTCAAACTTGATGGTTGTTGAACTTATTTTTAGTGTCATTTGATAAGCTTCCCTGCTTGCACGGAGACATCCCACTGACCCAGCCACTGGTCATTGTCTATACCGCTTCCCGTCAAAGCCGGCACGCTTTGTCAGGTTTCGACTCCAATATCCATTCTGCGTCTGAAGTACGGTATCCGAAGTGACTGGATCATTCGAGCCTTTTTCTTCAGCTGCCCCCTTTCCTCCCCCACAGTGTTTCCGCTCACACTAACATCATTTAGGATTGGCGTCATGACAGCACGCTTGAGAAGTCTACAATAAATATAAATATATAACCCCAGATTTTTTTGGGGGGGATATCAGGGTGGGAAGGGGGGCATCATTTCTGGAAATGAACAATACTTATCCGTCCGTCGCATCCGTTGCTTTGGGTTTGCGTTTTGGACATGGTGGACCGTCGCCACGGCGCCGTGTCCTCCTTTTTTGTTGCAGTTATAGGTCATTCAAAGTCAAAAAGGCATAAAAAAAGAGACAGCCAAGTCTTCACAGGCTGCTGCTTGCTGTTGCCTTTAATTATTTTAATTAAACTTTGATATTCCGGCGCTGGGGGAACAGGCGAGTTGTGACGCAGGCGAAGGGAGTGCAGCTGCATCTGTAGCTTAAGTCCTAACTGATAGGCCTGTTTATCGGCCGTGATGTGCTACGCCTTACTGAGCAGAGAGCAGACTGAACCGAAAACACCAAGCGCCATGTCAAGGTCTGGAAGGCATCAATCCCTCAAACATAGCTGGAGACGCGTCCCGCTCAGAAGGCTGTCCTGCGGTCCGATAACGCTCTATTAATTTCCTTGTCCCGAGCGCATAATGAAAGGAAGGTATCTGTAAGAACAACAACCAAAAAAAAAACTAAAGGGCAAAGTCTTGGTGCCTTCCAACACCTTGGGGCGTCCTGTCTACAATTTGTCATGCGTGTGCACTTCTCAGTGATAAAATGACAGGATAAGCCAGTCAGAGGGCAGCCGCCGGGCATCCAGCGCCGCTGAAGTTGGAGAAGAGTCGAGATGAGACATTGCCAAAAGGAAAACGGACTACTGCACTTTGGAGGCCCCGCTGGGATTATTCCGACTTCCACGCCAAAGGCAAACAGCCCCCTTTCTTTCTTTTTTTTTTTTTAAAGATAGTTTCCGTCTGTGTCCATGAAACCAGGCTTTTTTTCAGAAGGCACAATATGGTCAGAATATGTTAAGCCTTTGGTGCACATGAAAAGCTAACACAGAGTGAGTGCTGAGCTCTGAGGCGCTAGTTTTTTTCCCTTTTTTATTAAAAACAAACAAACAAAAAAAAGAGATTCGAAATCAGGCAGTAAATAAGTTAGAGGTTAAAAATAACATTTAAACGTTACATGTTTCAGCCGGTGTGGTGCAGAGATCTACGCGTGAGAACGAGAGAGGAAGCTCGGTGTAAAAAGTGACGGCCGGGGAAACGTCTAGTGGTTCCAGCTGCAAGAAACGTTGGCAAAACCAAAATAACCCTGAATTTGTTGTCTGGTCCGCAGCCATGAGCTCCGTCGCTTTCACACAGTGGTTCTGCTCACCTGATGCGGCACACGGTTGAAATTAACACAGCGGCCCTGAAAATGACAAAAACACAGCATTAAAAGTTCTGTTTCACTTTTAATTTTTATCCTAAAAACAGTTTGTTCAATTTGAGCAACACAGCGTTTGGTTCCTTATTTGTTTTACAAAAAAAAAGATGAAGAAATAAAAGCATTAAAGTTGCGGTGGCAAACAGAATATTTCCATGTTTATGGGAAATTTAGAGATTAACCCAAAAGCAAAAGTTCAAAGTAAAGCATTAACTTGTCAACTTTCTGCATTGATAATAGACACAAAAAAACAAAACAAAAACGGTGGTTCCTGTAAAGTCCCGGCTCCTTCTGCTGTGTGTGTGAGGCTCCACCAACAGTAGGCCGACTGACACCAAGAGGGAGCTCTCACACAGCGAATCCTCCACTGCCTCACAACCAGACACACACACACACACACACACGCACAGACGCACACACACACCGAACCCACTCCTGTGTCTCTGCATCCCTACTGTAACCTGATTTCAAACACAAACCCACTAACCCCAAATTAGATCCATTAATGCCTGTTTGAGGAACTAAGATGAGCTCACTGAATATTTTTGGAAGTTGTGTAAAGAAAATGCAGCCAAATATTAAAATATATGCAATTTATGTGGAATCAAAAAACAGAATATGCAAAAATGATCTGAAATATTCAGAAACAACCTGAACTGTCAGGGTTCCTACAGTTTTAATGGGTTGAGAAAATAATGAGGGGAAAAAGAAAACAGTTTTTTTTTATCTTCTCTTCTAAAGTGAAAGGAGAGAAAATCGGTGCATTTTATCCATCAGTATCTCATTTTTCAGTTTCTGAGAGCAAACTATTGGTTCTTGGTCTAATTTCACAGGAACTGTTAGTTAGCAGAGTCTCAGGTTTTGATTTGTGCAGTTTGGTGATTTGTATAGTGTTTGAAACACAATAAAAATAATTTAGCTTTAATGTATATGTACTGGGAAAAACGTTGAAAAGATCCAAAAATCAGTAGGAAATTCAAACAAAATTTGAATCTGGGAGCTGAAACTGTCTTAGATTTAAACCAGGTTTATATAACTGGGTGTGGATTGCTTTGTAAAATGTCTTCAGGTGACAATGAATGAAAATAACTCCGCTGAAGTGAAATAGAAAAAGCATAAATTTGACCAACATCCAGGTGAAATCTGACCATCAACCTTTCTGGATCCAAACTGGGATGGAAATTTAGACCACATGAAGATAGAAAAATAACTGCTTCAAATCATTCTTGTACATTTTTAAGCAGAAACAGTCAACATCACCTTTAACAGGCCTGCCAGATTAAATACTACAACTGGGATACAGAAATGAGCTCTAATCTGACTTTTTGTGAAGGTCTGGGTCAATTTGAATTGTTTCTGTCTAAAATGGGCTGATAACTGAACAAAAGTCAGAAATTTGTGGGACCTAACAAATCAAAAACAGCAGAATAAAGTTGTTTTGTGTCTTTAGTGTCAATGACATAGAGGCAGCTTTGCATGACTGCTGAAGGGAAAAATATCCTGCACAACAATCCAGGCCACTTTTTTCACATGAACTATTAGAAATATAATTCTTAGGTTTGTGTGAACTAAACACTTTTTCTGGATCTTCAATCAGATGGGTTCTTGGATATTTCTGCCTCCTCTCTCAACCAGGTAGTAATTTTGACATGTTGTATAATTACGACATTTGAACCTGGGAAGAAATCAGACAGATTGTTGTGTCACATATTCAACTTCCTAAAACAGAACCAGTTTGGTTCTGGAGGCCTGGGGGCCAAATCCGACCCGCCATGACTGTGTGTGTTGAACTAATTGAACTTTAAGTAAACAGTTGAGTGCTTAAGTACTATTTAATCACTCAACTTTTTAACATGTGAAAAGATGTTAAAAATGTTACATCTTTAAAATTGAACTCAGAGAAAACTTAACAGTTTGTTGCAAAAACTAGTTTCTAGTGCAAATATGTCAGTGCATTTGAAATAAGATAAAACTAACTTGCAAGTAACTTTTCAGTGAAATATAGGAGCTTGTTTCAAGTCAATAATCCCTTAACATTAAATAGAAAACTACCAGATACACTGGCAGATTTTTCCATTTAAAAGATGGAAAAATGTCTCGTTATAAGTGGAAATGCTTCCAGTGGAACCAGGACTTTTTAATCCCTATTCAAATATTATTGACTTAAAACAATATCATATATCTTGCTGAAAAGTAACATAAGTTAGAATTGTCTTATTGCAAGTGTGATCACTGCATTCTGCCACAACCAGCCCTTTGAGGACATTAATGATCTTGATGTGACCTGAAATAAAAATGAGTTTGACGTTCCTGTTTTAGCAGGAACTTGATTCTGCAGGACCATCTGCCATAAAACCACAGAGGAAGACAAAGAATAGAAAAGAGTCGATCTTAATTGTGATTGGAGTGACTGAAAAAGTTTGATCTGGCACTCATTCGCTCCTCTGATGTGTACACACCTGCTTCGTCGTCTAAACCGAAAACAAAAGCAGATTGTTGCAGATAGAAACGTCTCGTAAACGCGTTCCTGTCCCGGATCGGACGGTGGGCTTCCTGGAGGTTTCTGCTCCACAATCTGGCCCGGGAGCCGAATGTGGCGGACCGACTGCGACGAGGGGCTTTAAACGAGCTGGAGTGTCTTCCATTTCTCATTATTTGGCAAGGCTGGTGGGTGTTTGGTGGAGGGGATGTGGGGAGGGGCGCCGCTCCATCTCTGCATGGTAAGCCCCTCGACGTGTACCCTCTGCAACTAATCTCACACAGTCAACAAATAAGGCACATCAGATGCTGTTTTGGCTGCGGCCATCAGAGCGGCTAAGTTCAGTGGATTTTACGGGTTTAACAGCGCGGGGCCGGGCCGGGCCGGGCCGGGCGGGGTGGAGGGGTGTCTGCTGAGCGGGTGAAGCAGGTGCGCCGCAATACGGTCAAACCTATTCCAGCTTCCCTGTTCAGAGGACAAACGGGGGTTTGGCTTGGCAGGGAGCGGCGCTCTGCAGCGGGGGCCATGCTGGAGAAGATGGAGGCCCACCTGTGCTGCCCAGAGCGGCGGAACAATAGTCTGAATATGTCAGCGTGAAGCATCAGAGGAATCTCATCAGACGGACGGAGGGGAGCGTGACGGGTGGATGAGTCAGGTGGAGGGACAAGACGGCGAGAGGGTGGGGGTCACAGAGACTTTTCCAAATGAGGGCTGTGATTAATAAGGTTCATTACAGACACTCCACTGGCTTCCTGTTGGAGCTAATGGAAATATATCGAATGGCGACGTCAAATTAAACTGATTAAAGCCGCATCTATTCTTAATTTACAAGAGGGATCCAACATGGCACCTGAAGCAGCTCATTGTCAACAAAGCACAGAGTGTTTTAATGCTTTGAATAAAAAAAAGTATGAACCTTCTCTCTTTATTTACATATAGGATGACACCTTCAGATGAGGAGTTACACCAAGAACATTTATCCAGTTTATAGTGCAAATATCCTGGTACACTTAAAACAAGATGGAAATAACTGAAAAGTAACTTTTCAAAAAGATAAATAAGCTTGTTATAAGTCAATAGTTCTTGTATTCAGATGGAAAAAGTCCTAATTCTATTGGTTGATTTTTTTTTCACTTAAAAACAGAAAAAATGTCTCATTACTGGAAAAAATGTGGAACTTTTACTTTTTAAAATTTAAATACAAAAATAATTGACAAGCTTATATATTTTGCTGAAACGTTACTTGTAAATTAGTTTAATCTTATTTCAAGTGCACTATGATATTTGCACTAGAAACTTGACTAAAAATACTTGGTAAGATTTAGTGTTTTTGCAGTGTACAAGCATGAAGGGAGATGCTTTTATATTATGGAATATCTTTATAAATAGATGTAAGATATGGATAAAAACTGTTTTGATTTTATTAATAAAATATTATTTAAGCAAACAACTCTACAGTCTAGAGGGAAACATAAAACATAATGGTGGCTGTAGTTTTGCTCTAAGACTTTACCAAAGTTACAAAATTAGTAAAAGTTATCCAGTTTTTAAAAGTAGATGGATGAAATGTGACATAAACTCATTGCAGTCATTTGTATTTCTGCTTTTAACATTAGCTTTAAAAAGTAGAAAAATGTGTTACTAAAAACCTTAAAAGCTTTGACCAGTGTTTGGTTTTTACTGTATTTTCAGAATCAAATCAATGCAAGAACAGAAAGACTTTTATCATGTTGGTTTGATTTGTAGTTTCTGCATCATTTACAACCAAACCACAGAGATGCAACTCATCAATTAACTGCGACAAAAAGCAGGAGCGCATTCCTGCAGACTGCCTGCTGTCTTCATCCAGTCCAGTTTGGCTAAATGAAAAGTTTAAAGGTACCAAAGACCAGACTAAAGCATGAAAGTGATTGAACTTGTATAATAGCTCATTTCTGTACTAGTTTATCTTTATCTCAACACTTTCAGTTTATAGAAGGTGTTGCTAAACAAATTTAAAGTGATTGAGGTTTCAATTGACTGATCAGCTTAGAGTAACAGAACAATAGTAGAGGATGTTCAGCTAAGAAAACTGAGAAAAAAATGCATATTTCTTTTAAAAAGGTGAACACCAAATATTTTGTATTTGAGTTGTAAATGTCTAAAATGAGCTAAAACAGAGGAGTTATGAGTAGCTGGAAGATTTGTTCACTTTTCTGTAAACTCGAGCTGAAATATGAAATCCATTCATTTGAACCAGTACACAGAAAGAGGGAGAACATTACTCCTGTTTAATTGTCATTTTAATATTCTTTAGCTTGTTTTTAAAACCATAAGTCCAAACTGCACTTCTTTGTCTACCAATTGATTTTTGGTGTATTGTTACTGATCCTTCTATTTATTTTTATTATTTTATAGTGTTTTACATTGTTTATTCTTTACATATCACAGAAACTCTTCAGAGGAACTCTGGCTTTCACCAAACTGTAAGTAGATTTGAGTTTTCAATTTTCAGTTTTGAAGTGTAAAAATAACAAAGATCTGAATAATTCTTTTCCACCTGAATCTATTTCTTAAATTCAGTATCTAAACTAATTCCCTTCTAAAATCAGACATTTTTCCAACTCGTAGTTTAAGCTGTCCAACTAATAATACATTGATTCTTCTTGGGCCTCTTTCACCAATTAATGAATAAATCAGATTGCATTAATTCTCTGCGAGCTCAACAAATCTGCATTTTGTGTCTGTTTGCTCAGAACAAGTTTGAAATGAGTCTCCTTCACAGTTTTTTTTTTTTTTTGGGAGACAAATACAAGGAAATAAACACAGCTGATGGAGCATTAGCTCCTCTCCAAATATTTGTACTGGCTGGGCGAATTAATCGACTGTATAGTGTGTCACATTTACAATATCAAAGACAAAAGATGGAGGAAAGAAGCTTCTATTTAGGTTACAGAACGAAGCTCCCATCTGGACTGGAGTGTGAAAACACTTGCAAGCATGAGAGTTGTAATCCAGTTGCAAGATGCTTATTTTGCAGTGATAAGCTTTCGGGCTTTGAAAGACTTTATTACCAGAACAGAGACTTTTTTTCCCTCGCACATTGGAGCTTCGCAGCCCATACAGTATCTTAGTTAATCTAGGTTTTACTTGATCCAACAGCAACAGGGCGCCTGCACAAGTCCTCACTAGTTTTTCTAACTCTTATCTGTTTTTCTGCTAACATTCTAGTGAAATAAACAGCAAATTTAAAGTGGATAAAGATATCAACACACAGTTAATTAGTATGTCAACTATGTGTGTTTTCTGCTGCTCTGTTTGTACGTGAACATAAGAATAAATTTATTTAAGAGGATTTAGGTTTTTTGGGCTAATCAGAAACACTTTTCTTTTAAGAATAAAAGATAAATGATATCTATGTTTGCAACAGCTGCGGGGGTTTTAGATTTTGTCTTATTTTTAAAATGTTTCAGCAGCACTTCTAAAAACATCTTTATTCATGCGATAACCCCCCCAAAAAACACAATGGAGTAACTAAAATTTCAGGGCTGTATGTGGTGATGCATGGAAGTCACTGAAACACAGAAATAGGACTTTGTTTAAAATTGATAAAGTAATAATTCCACAGGTAGATTATTTCATGTATAACATAGAAAAAAAGTCTTGTTATAAATGAAATATTCTGCCACATCAATGTTGAGGAATTATTGACTTAAAACGAGCTCTTATATCTTGGTGAAAGTTACTTGTATTTTAGTTTTGTCTTCTTTCAAGGGTACTGAGATATTTGCACTAGAAACTAGACCAAAATATTTTGTAAAATTTTGTGTTTTTGCAACTTGACACCCTATCTACAACATCCAGTGCTTTGTGATTGATAAATTGCACAAAATCCAAATTGCGGCCTTCACTGATGATTGCTGTTCAATATATTGTGCAGCTTTTCATTCTGCAGGACGAGAAACTTTGACTAGGTCCGATTCCTGAGGGTCTCTGACAGACTATAATGTCTTTGGATCCTGCAGAAATGATCAGATTCAAAAGAATTAAATCTGCAACACAGTCACTGTTGTCCAAATCTTTACATCTTTAATAATGCATACATTTCCTAAGAAATATTGATAAAAAAAAGTACTAGTTCCAATTATAAGAGGACATTGGAACTAGCACTTTTTCAAAAATATTAAGGAATTATGGACTTAAAAAAGCTCCTATTTCTTGCTAAAATTACTCACAAATTAGTTTAGTCTTATTTCAATTGTAATAAGACATTTACACTAGAAACTAGACCAAAAATACTTGGTACGATTTTGTGTTTTTGCAGTGTAGCTCTCACCAGGCAGGTGAGAGAAAAAGTAGCTCTTGGTCTCAAAACGTTTGGACACCTCTGACTTAAACTCTCTGCTTCTCAGGGTTACAGCGAGTCCAGGTAATATTCAAAGGCGTTATCAAAAGGCACCGGAAGTGAAATCATCAGTCAGAAAAGTGCCAAGTATTCGTCTCAGTTTGATGGAGGCACCAGACTTTGACAAGTTAATTAAAAAAAAACAAGTGCACACAGTGTTGCTGTCGCCTCGGCGCCCCCCCCGCCTGCCGAGTCTCAGCCACCGGACATGTGTTCTGTTTTACTCCGAGTCCTCGGCCACATATTGAACACATTAAAAGTTCAAGTTGGAGGGAGAAGCACAGCTGCACGGGGAACGGAGGAGAGAGCCAGAGTGTGAGCAATCCTCCCTCCACAAGGCAACTGGCCCTCATCTCGCAGCCCCACGTCCACACACACACACACACGCACACACACACACGCTGCCCACACAGCGCTGCCATCTGGCCTGCTGGGAAATCAGAGCCACCTGAGACTCGGCCAAATACATGATGCTCGCTGACAACTCAGGCATTTCTACGGATTGTAAAGAGATGAATAAAGATTATACAAGCACATAAGGTGTAGTGGTGGGAGAAAAAAAAAACCTCTCCACACAACTGTTAATATTAGCAGAAATCGTGGAAAATGCTGGAAAATAAGTTACTTTCAGGATCTGTTCACTTCAGTTGTAAAGCAGGAGTCACACGATTCAGAAAACATAAAGAAATGAGAGTCCAGAGCTGGTGGGTTTAGAGATCTGGCTGCAGGCATTTAATCCTAATTACGCACAAAGCATTTAGTGTAATTAGTTTTTTATCATCTGATTGATGAAAGACAATTTTCAATTAATAATATACGACCACAGATTCATTGCACTGCTTTGAAACAAGGATTAGCATCTTCTAAATGTGTATAGATGCTAATGGTCAGCGGTCAGAAGTGGGTGAGATAATTGTAGGCTTTCTAGGGAGTGCACTTAAGATGTTTTAGTAAATGCAAAAATTTGGAAACATTTTCTTGTGTTGCAGGTTTAATTACTTTGAATCTGAGACTTTCTGCAACATCCAAAGACATCAACGTCTGTCAGAAAACTTCAGAAATAAAACCTAGTCATAGTTTTTCCTCCTGCAGAACAAAACGCTGCACAATATATCAAACAACAATCAATAGTGCGAATGCAATTTGGATTGTGTGCAATTTATCCAAAAAAAAAGCACGGGGTGTTATCGTTGGTATGGTGTCTCTCTTATATTTGCTAAGTTTTTCTTGAAAAGTGCTAAATTTTAAGTAATTTTGGTCTAGTTTCTAATGCAAATATCTTAGTACACTAGAAATAAGGCAAAACTAACTAATTAAACTTAAATATGTACTTGATATTGATGAAAAAGTACAAGTTCCACTGGCAGATTATTTTACTTATCACAAAATCAACTTTTTGAGCTTTTCATCAGGTTATAATGTTATTCCTTCATCAAAAACATATGTGAAATGTTGTCTGGATTCTTTCATGCATGTTTGAGAAATTCCTCAATCTCCATGGCAACCATTCAGCTGTGCAAAACACCTGGGAGGACGAAGCCCCGCCTTTGAGATGAAGCTCCTCCTCAGAGCTGCAGTTTCCAAGCTTCTGCATTATAGAGCAGCCATCTCCCGCAGCTCCTAGAGACTAGCCAGCAGCAATTAGCAAACACCTGGTGGAACTGACCCTCAGCTGAGCTCATTATAGGAGCTACTTCTCAGTGCTACATTGATAAAAATGTTGTTAAAGGGTTAATAGAGAAGCCATGTTGTGATGACTTCCTGAAGGCGGAGTTTCAGAAAGAGCAGGATTTTAAAGAGACAGAGGCCCAATTTCAATCCATTAAATTATGATGTCCAATTTCTTTTGACAGTTACTTGATTGTGTTATAAAATGACACTATTACATAATACTGCCCCTTTAATTTTAAGAAGTGCAAACTGAATGCAGAGAAAGGTGTCATTTTCAACGGTGTGCTAATAACAATTTTTAATGATTTTTGATGTGGCCCCAAATTAAAATGAGTTTGACTGTTTTGGTCTAAGTGCAGTGGCTGCATGCTCCGCTCTGTTTCTGCATGAAGAAGATTGGGTTTAGTCTCATGATGACGAGGACAAGCTGGCTGAAGACAGAGTTTGACCATTTTACCTTTTCACTCAAGCAGATATCCTTTAAGCAGAGTAAATCCGGCTAAACGTCCTGAATGTAAATGATGAAAGAGCTTTTTAACTGTGTATCCTCTGTCTGTTGATGCAGGGATAAGTGGCATCTCCTGAAGCTTAAACATGGAAGCAGCAGGACTGAAGCTGCAGCTGTTTTCTGCTCGGGCCTCCTGTTTGCTTCCTCACACCCCCTCACCACCACCAACACCACCCTCTGGTTTTGTCAGAGTAAGTGCACATCATTGGCAGCTAAAAGCTCTGGGCACCGTCCCTCTGGTTGTTCCAGAGAAATGCCAATCGTTTTGGCGTCAACGGGGCCCTCACAGACGGTGCATGAAGGCACAGATGGCACTAATGGACGAGCAGAATCCAACCGAGGGACCGGGACAGAGCCACACCAGAGCGCCGTCCAAATAGCTGTAGTGTGAATGTACTGTATGGCCAACGCGCCGCTCTGCTCGAGCGGGGCCGGTGCCACGGCGATGCGGCATGAAGAATTTAAAATGATAAAATAATCATAAGCGAGGGAGACCGTGGGAGGACGAGCGTGGAGCGGTGCCAGCAGGATCAGACAGAGGAGGGATTGTTCTCGCGTTGCCCAAGTCACCCCACTCCACTCAGACTACTGGCTTTCCAGCTAATCGACCGACTCCATCAGCGGCAGAGCCAGTTTAGAAAGTGCACCTTCCCCTGCTGAGAGCCAGCACATTTTACAACCCGTGAAACCCGAATCCCCACCCAACGTTTCCTCACACGCTGCAGGTTTTAACGTCCGTTGTGTCATGCATTCATAAAAGCCCCCCTTTTTCATTTTTTCTTTTATTTTTAAGAGCATGTAGCCTCAAACAGATGCTTGTAGGAAGAACTAGTCAGCTCACAGTCGTGGTTCTTTTAATAAAAGTTTAAATACTTCCTCTCAAGACTTGTGCGCGGTTTCTTAAAATGTAAGTGCTGATAGAACCTGAGCAGAAAAGCAGATAGGTGGGCAGATTGGAACAGGAAAACTGCAGAGTGACACTTTAAAACTCCAATAAACCTAATCTGGAATTTAACGCAAAAAATCCAGAAATAAATGGTGTCCTGACAACACCTAGACTCAGTAGAGATGGCTTGAAATGCAACACATCTTTACAAAATGTCATAATGAAGTTCGGGATACTCAAAAAAATTGTCGGAATCCCACATAAATCAGTGGATGTTTACTTCTAAACTGCAAAAATTCAAAATCTTCCCAAGTATTTTTGAATTAATTCTAGTGCAAATATCTTAGTACATTTGAAATAAGACAAAAGTAACATAAAAGTTACTTTTCCGCAACATAAAGGCGCTTGTTTTAAGTAAATAATTTCTTAATAGTGCATGTTCTTTTGACAGATTATTTAACAGATTTTACATGTGGTGTCATAAGTGAAACAATCTGCCAGTTCAACTAGTGGTTTTTCATCAATATTAAGGAATCATTCACTTAAAACAAGCTCCTATATCTTGCTGAAAAGTTACTTTTAATTTAGTTTTGTCTTACTTCAAGTTTACTAAGATATTTGCACTAGAATCTAAACCAAAATTACGGGGTAAGATACTCAAATTCAAGACTTTTAAAGATATTTTTAAGATGATAAAACTTAAGACCTACTGTATATCTCCACAGAAACGTATGAAAATCATCCAGCCAACTGCCGACAAAGTGGTATTTACCCACGATAGCTGCAAAAAGCTAGTTAGCTAGCTATCAAGGGTATATTAGCAGCTAGTTAGCGGTAGCTTTAACCGTCTCGAGTCACAGAACGTAACTAAGAGATCTGTGTCACTCAATCATTTGCCTGACAGTAAAGTCCCGTGAAAAAAAATTCATTCAAACATTAAGCTCTTTAGATTAAAAAATATCAGGTTGGAGTTTATCACCTTATCTTTCATAAATCATGGAATAACAAAATACTGGAGTTCACTTCTGAGTCACTATGATGGTAAATGGTGTTTTAAATCTTTTTATAATCATAAGGTCTTTTTCTTATTTGGCAGCTTAAGAAACACAGACTAGCATTATGATTCTGATCTATGAGGGCCTAGAGGCCAAAAAACAGAAGTTAATGGACATTTGTTAAATTTTAGAACTGTTGTCTTAATTTAGCTGTAGGATCTCGACAAGTAATTTAAAAACCAATTTATCTTCTGTTTTGAAATGAAACAGGAAGGATCATGCTTTACGACTTTGTTAAAGATTTGGTAATGACTGGAATGTGACTCCTCTATTTTTACACCTTTATCCCTAATAAAGTGCATTTTGCTGCACTGCATCATGGGTCTTGTAGTTCTCTTACCAGAACTACAACACAAAAACTAAATTACTTTTATGTCACTCCCTACAATTGCAGATCAAATCTGGAAAACCTGGATGTATTTATGACTTCTTACATATGAAAACAATACACTGATAACAAGAAATGAAGATCTTTTAAAATAAATTGCAGCAGCATCAAAATCAACGGGAAAAAACAGCAAGAAAAGAAAGGCAACTCTGCAGCGGACACGCAGCTGTTTTATGTCCCAGAAGCTCAGCTCTGCTGTGGAACAGCTCAGACAACATGTGCAACACTTCGGAGCAAGAACTCTGAACATGAACCAAAAATAAACAAGAGGCCATTTGTTAATTTCCCTTCTGGGTGCCACAGAGTATCAGCGTCCGCAGAGAGCCGGTGGGCTCATCTGTACTTTTAAATTACGTGTCCTCGGCACAAATGTCCTCCCAGAGCGGCCGGCAGAGACGCCACAAACACTCAGAACTGCACCAGAAACATAAGCTCACATCGTGTCTGCAGGCCACGGCGCCATCAACAAGCAGCTTTTTAATGCATCGTGTGCTCAGCCTCTGTTCCTCTCATTTATGCAGATGGAACCGAAGCCCGCCGTTGCTTAAACATCAGGGTTTTACATGCTCTAAGTAAACAAAGCTGCTGATAATTGAAACAGCATCTATCAGGCAAAACGTGACGCAAAGCAACAAATTTCTGTTTTACACACAAAATCAGTTGAAAATAACTTACAATTAATCAATTTTATCCATGTGAGTGGATGTGAGAGCTACTTTGAATCTCTGTTTTTGCAGGTTTCACCAACTCAAATGTAAGACTTTTCAAGACCATTATGTTTAAAAACTGTATCATGACAGAAATGTACCAAAGAAAATCATAAATAAATAAATCATATGGGTTGACAACAGAAGTGAGCGAAAGGCTAAGATGAACATTGTCCAGTCAACTGGCAATAAGTTTGGACTTGATGGATGTAAAGAAACCAAACAGCTAGCTTTACCCTCGTTAGCTTGCTAACTAGTTACCAGGGCTAAAGTTTGGCTAAAGGATAAAGCCTGCTAGCCTTTTAGCTTGCTAGCCAAGTAGTTTTACTCCTGCTAGCTGGCTAGTTAACAAGGGTTAAGCTAGCTAGTTACCAGTATCTGCAACCGCCACAGAACGCAGTGAAGATGTCTGAATGCGACTCAAAGTTTTGCGTAACAGTAAAGTCACGCAAGAAAAAAAAGACAACTACATAAAATATGAGATTAAATAGCCCTCTATGATGAAAATATTTAAATCAAACTTATTGTTTTTCCAATTAATTTAAGAAATTTAAAGGCCTTACTTTTAGATACATGACTTTAAGACACCCTGAGCAAGTATTTTCTAGAAATATTTTTAGAATAAGCATCTCTGATTGGCCTAAGTTTTTGGGAAATGCTGGTTTCAACTCTCCTGTTTCCTACATGGTTCCCTCATTTCCCCCACTTTCCACCAGCGGCACGCCGGACGGGGTCACATGCGATCTGCTGTGAGCAGAGATGCAGGCCATGCGACAAGGAGGCCCAGTAATTGGAGTGAGCTGTCAAGACGGGGCGCGCTGTTTGGGTTGGTGTGGGCGGCTCCCTTCCTACAGGGTGCCACGTATTAAAATCACTGATGAGGCTAATGCAGGGGGAAATGGATTTGGCATTGTGCCTGCTCCAGGGGTCAAAGGTGAGGCTGGTCTAAAAAAAAAAAAAAAAAAAAAACAGCAACAAAAAGTTGCGTTTTATTCACTTTTTAGATTCCCAGCAGCAGAAAGGGAAGAGTTTCCCAGCTCCATCGGATTCTCGGCTCCTTGAGACGTAATCATGGAGCTGGAGATCACATCCCCACTTCTCCCCGCTAAAGAGGGAATCAACAAATTAAAGATGCAGATTTGCAGATAATGACGCTGCCAAAAACATGCGACGCTTCTCCGCCATTGACATGATTAACTACAATTACAGCAAAGGTAAAACAAAAGCATTAATGGGAAAACGGGTCTAATCACAGACACAAAGGAGATAATTGCGGTGTGGCTTGATGAATTAGTTTATTATTAGTTTCTCTGATAATTTGGGGGTTATTTCCTCTTTTGTCAGAGCAGGAACATCTGTAGCTGCGTCGTCATAGTCGGTCTCTTTCAGAGGGAGAAGTTCCCAGTGATTTGGGATATTGTCGGATAATAATTATAACCTGTTTATCATTCAGCGCCACCACACAGTGGAAATATACAAGTTTAGAAGGTGATTTCTGAGGGGAAATCTTTAAAAGTTTCAAACCAAACTCTGTTAGGATCCAGTTCATAATTTTCACTTGTAACTCGGCTGTAGCTTTGCATCTTCTGAACTTGTTCCTGCTTATTAAGCAAAGGCGTGATTTAATATTCCGGGGGGAATATTTCACAACCAAAATGTGTCTTCTTGTTGAAAGTTGAATCTGATTTTGCAGCAGAAACTTGGGCGTTAAATCTCATCTGGAAGAAAAGTTATTTACGAGGCTGTAAACTAACAGGGAGGAATCTGCGTTGGGTGATAAAGCATCCTGTTAGCTGCGCTGAGGAAAATATGCTTATCATGCTGCATGCTAATATGAGCGGTAAATAAAGCGCCGGTCGGTCAGTGGCGCTGGGAACTTCAGGACGGTGTGAAGGAGCCCGGGAGCTTTTCCATCCTTTTGTTTATGAACTGTGAGAATTGGGTTAATGCGACCTGAGCGCCGAAGATGTGAGCAGAAACACACACAGTGGGAGAGGATGACAACTGGGATTTAGGCAGCCCACACAAACACACCAGGCAGGACACATGAACCAAAACTAAATATGATGACGAGACCAGAAAAAAAGAACCTGGCAAAAGGATGCAGATCGTATTTAAGGAAGGAAATTGTTCACATTAATGATGAAATGTGTAAGAAAAGGTTTAAATCTAAATATGCTTGTATTGACATTTTTTTGCGCTTCCTCTTTACTATGGAGATTTTAAATGTTTACATTTCAACCTAAAGCTCCACTGCAGAAGCTTATTATATATATACATGTCTTCACTTAAAGGAAGGGTGTTTAAAGTGGGGCTTGTGGTCTATTTGCAGTCCCTGACCAAAATTCAAAACTGAATTAAATAAATTAGGACAAAACTATGACTTTTGAATTTAAATATACTAACAAAAATGTTGTATGTAACACAAAATGATCCATAATTTCCAGGCACTCTGGTTTCCATCTATTTTTATGGTGAATAAGACCAAATCTACTTATTGAATTATACTCTAAAATACAGCCTGGTGTACCCAACTCTGCTTTTAACTGATGTATTAAGACTTGGCTAAACACAGCAAGTGCATTCAAATAAAGACTGACCTGAATCCTAGATTATTTTTTTCAGTTTTCTTCATTTGAGCTCAAAATAATAAGCAAACTGGATGCAAACATTTGAGGTTTTGGATTTACACTCCATTCTTACAAAATAAAAAAAATCTGATTATTTGGTTAGTTAAATTTGTTCATACTTAACACATTTTTTAGTTTTTAAAAATGCTAAACTTTTGAGTTGACAGTTTTGGCAAAAGGTGTCGACCCCCCTGTTGTAAAGGATTTTAATCAGTTATCTGAACTGATCTTTTCTTCGTTTGGTTTAATGATATAATAAAAAAAACTGGGGGGGATTTTAAGATTTGTATTTTTTTTTCAAATTCATAAAGGCACAAATATATTCATACACCTCCAGTAATGTTTAAAAAAATGTCCCTCAGCAAACTGCACTCTCCTTTTTTAAAATACCATGAAGAATAGCTAAATAAATCATTAAAGTCTTACATTAAAAAGTACGTCATGCCATAAGTCCAGGACAACGGACTAAAGTATTTGCTGGATGGAAATTATTAATATTTATTACACTTCTTTGTTTGGTTTCCATCAGCTCTGGAAAAAGTGAGAAAGATTGCATCGCCTTCCGCCTTTTCCAAGCTTACATCCAACATATTTCACATGATTCTGTCCAGAGTTTCCATGACGGTGTGGGAAGAAACAGCATATAATGTGAGACGTTTCAGAGGTTAACACATTCTGCTCCAAGGAGCTTTCAATCAAATCTCCATGATGTAAGGAAAATGTCTTATTTTGGTTGTTTTGACAGCCTGTTGCTTTTTGTAAATTTCAATCTCATCAAAAGAGCTCCTTTATGGATTTCCAGAGATTCAGTTGTAAGCTGTGTTCTCACAACTGGATCTACAAGAAGCTGAAAGAATACTGTGAAAAATCCTAACAGCGCTTCTGGGATGTGCAGTTAACCAAACACTGTGATGATGGCTCATTTCTCAGCTAATTTCATTACAAAGAAAGCAGAAATATAAACAAAACAAAAACACAATCTTACAAAGTGCTTTTGGTGCAGTTTATAGCGGAAATATATCAGTACACTTGAAATAAGATAACACTAATTTTGAAATTGTTGACTTAAAACAAGCTCTTATATCTTGATGAAAAGTTACTTATATGCTAATACGCTTCAAATAAGACAGAATTAACATATTTCCACTAGAAATTAGACAAGAATACTTGGTAAGATTTTCTGTTTTGCAGTGTGAGTGTAAAATGACAAAACGATGCAGAAAAACAACATGAAACATCTGCAGGTTTTGTTCATATGCAGTCTGTTAATGAGACTAAATGAATGCTCATTTAATTCTGGATAAGCAGATTCAATGGAGAATGTTCTCATTTATATTTATGTAAAATCCTAAAAACATTTAGCAGTTCGTATATGACTCAAACTACCTTAAACTTAAATTTTTTGGTGATTTCTTTAAGGTCTTAAATTGTAGAAATGTTAGTGCTGTTGAGATGGAAACGTATCAGTTTTAGGGATGTTAAAGTTTACTGGATGAAACAAATGGAGCGGTCGGTCCAGGAACAACAAGAACTGGACTTTGTGAGGTCGGAGTCGTTAAGGAGAAGAGGACTCCACCCAAGAAGAGTGTGTTATTCATGGAGGAATTTCATGTAACCATTTATATAAAAAGGATCCTCAGAGGGCAACTTTCAGAGCTTTATTGTATGTACGATTGCTTACTGGACTCTCTTGCCTGCAAGATTAAAAGAAATCCTAAGTTGGCCCAACAGAGATGAAGTTCACACTCCATAAAACAAAATGTCACCGGTTTGTTTTTCAGGTCGTAAAGCAGGATTTAATATACTACTATAGCCTGCAGACGTGTCGCATATTCTGCCACAGCTGCTTAGAAAGATCAGCAAGCAGAGTCCAGTGGAACCAGCCAACCCAGTCTGGTTCTGGTGAGCTGCTATCAATCATTCGGTTCTGTGGAGGCCTGATAAGGAGCCGTTTGTTTGGTTCAGGTGAACTGGAGAAGGGATGCATCTCACAGTGTTTGCACACCTGCAGCATTTAGTTCATTTAAACCCAACTCTGGTTCATTTCCCATCTCGGAGTGATTCGGCTGTGGTGGTGTGAACCCAGAAATCATACCAAGACGGTTTGGAGGAGGTGGTCTGGCAGTAAAACTTGGAGTCTATGAGTGACGAACACATGGAAAGCATGAAACGAGAACAGAAATGTATTTTTACTGGTTTAAGTTACGAAGACGACCATTTTCCTCATTTCCTGCATCTACGTTAGCATCCAACATAGCGTTTAAGTCGTGAGTGAGATTATTGTCAGCTAAAAGGCTAATGTTAGTGAAAATGCTAACAAAAGTATAACAGTAAATAAACCATCTAGCATGTGAACAGCAGTGGAAACACAAAAATATGCTAGAAAACTAGATAAAATGGTAGCTATAATGTTTAAAAATCTATGTTGGAATCTGTCCCAAGACATTTGTCCAGCAGAGTTGACCAATGCCAAAATAATAATAATATTTTAAAAAAATCACCCCAAATCTCGTCTTTTATGTCATCCCTTGTTCAGAATAATTTTGTCTATCACATTAGCGACTCGGATGTTAAGCAGACAGAAACTTCTTTTTATCACTGTATCAAAAAACCTGGTAATTGCTAAAGGTTTGGTTCATCTGCAGGTGTTAGACAGATCACCACAGATTAAAATGATTTTGTCCAGTATCCAGTTTGCTAGAAAAGACCTCACTCTCACTGGAATGAGGATGATATAAGCTTACATGAATAAGCCAAAAAACAGTCTATAAAAATGTGGTAAAGATGCATTACTCTGATCCAGAACATTTTGTTATTTGTTGAAATCTGACTTAATTTGCTTTCAGATTCAACAATGTTGATTTGAGAAACAGAAGACATGGTTCAGTGCTTTCAAAGCAAACAACAACAACAACAACAGAAAACCCAACAAATTACTCTGAATCTTGTTTATGTCATCCCTTGTTTGGAATAGCTGTCCACACAAAACCCTGTGACTTTGGTGACCCAACTGTTTGTCAAACACACTTAAAAATGTGGTTTGCTCTGGTAATTCACAAAATTTGTTGAAAGAAAACACACCTTTCAGTAAATCTGTATCATTTGTCACACACTGCTAAAGGTTTGCTTCGCCTACAGATGTTGGACAGACCATCACAGATTAAAATGTCCTTGTCCAGTTTCCAGTTTGCAAGACTTCATTGCCATTGGAATGTGCATGATCAGTTTACATCAATATTCCAAGAAACGGCCATAAAAATGTGATAAAGATGCATTACTCTGATCCAGAACATTTTGTTTTTTGTTGAAATCTGACTTAATTTGCTTTCAGTGGATTTAGGGAAGAATTGATTCAGTGCCCTCATAAATAACCAGCTGTGCTCACCCTGGAGAGGTTGCAGAAACCAGTGGAGATAAGAAGCAGCTGCGGTGTTGGGAACCTGAAGTCTCCTGACTGATCTTCATCAATAAGCTCTTACAGCGGAGCGTTGAGAGAAAACCGAGAGAAAACAGTAAATTATTCTGAACTTCAGTCGACTCGGGTTGACCTGTGAGCTGGTACAGCATTGGGGGTGGGAGCCCTGATTCTCAGCATGATGAATCGTCTCACAGCAAACTCCAGCCTTCCCCGAGGCCCAGCAGTGAAATTAGCAAGTTTGGCAGGCCGGCGCTGCTTTCTCAGGCGCTCGAAGATGCCGCTTCGCAAGAGGAGGGCGGGCGCCGCCTCTTTGTCTCAGCGGAGACGAGTCTTGGGCAGGCTTGTTTGTTTGGGGAAGGGGTGTGAACAGCACATAAGTCCATCAAATCAATTAGAGTCTTAGGCAGAGATGGCCTGGCTCGGCCTGGGCTGAGGGAGGTTGGCCCGATCTTTTGCGAGGGGTTATGTGAGTCAGAGCGCTGCCACGGCCAACAGGCACGACTCGTGTACTCACAACACCAGCATGAGCGCAGAGAGGAGGGGTGAAAAGCCTGCATATGGCCAGAGCCACTGTGTCACATTTGGGCTAGAGTTCACATCGGGCTCAGATGCTCACACCAATGAACTTGTGAGGATTGTCGAGTTGTCGTATGTGAGATTTAGCAGCTTAGGAGCGAGCGAGCAGGCAGAACGCTGCGCTGTATGTACACTAACATCCTCCTGCTATGGTTCAATGGAACTCTGTTACTTTCCATCCCAACATTGCTATCTCTACTGCTGTCCTCAGGGTCCACTGAGCTGCACGTTTTAGGAGTTTCTGCAGGTGTTTTCAGCATGCAGCCATTTGAATCAGGCCTGATGGAACAGATATGCAGCTACAACACAATGAAAGAACCAAATTCAACGTAAAGGATGGCAAAGCTTAGAGGAAACAGAAATACTGAGAGAAGATTTTTGCAGGGGTGTCCAAACATTTTGTCATTAGAGCCAAAATAATAATAACAAAAAAAAAAAAAAAAAACTAAAATAAAAAAAAAAAAAGTAGCTGCATTCTTGTTATTTTGGTACAAAATGGAAGTTATTTTTTGCAGATTCAAAACCTAAAAAGGATTTTGCATCTTTGCTATATATATATATATATATATATATATATATATATATATATATATATATATATAGTGCGAAAAAGAGAGAGTTAAAAACACACACACACACATT
>CAEFZX010023657.1:0-59432 GCA_903066825.1 Alfaro cultratus | reverse complement strand
AGACCTCACAAATAAATTTCCGACCGTCTGATAGAGGAACTAAAAAACTAAACCAAACAGTGTGGTAAAAATATAAAAAGTAAGATAACTGAAAACATTGGCCTAATTTTATAACAGTCCCCCTTTTCAAACAGAAACCCCCAGCTCCACAACCTCGTCATCAGCACTACCTAGTTTTAGCTACCCACAGTTCAAGTCTCACTAGTTATGTGCTTCATGTAGATGCAACAGTTTCAAAGTCAACACAAATACCAAAGTGTAAAAAGACAAAGAGCAGGACCCACCTGACACGATGGCACGTAAAACATAATGAAAGATGTTTCTCAAGTTGATCTGAAAGATCCAGAATCCCATCAAAACAACAACTTATTTCCACAATATGTCTGTATTGGGTGACATTAGCTTGTGCACTGAGCTACCAATCAGCTGACAGGAAACCAAAATTATTGCCCTAAAGCAAACAGAACATTTTGTGCACATGTAGCGACTATAATACGTGTAGCTACTATTGGCTAAATCTTTTTAAGTGAGTGGATTTTGGTTCTGAAGCAGACTGCTAACATTCGCTAGCTAGCTTACCTTTCTTTATACTTCCTTTCTAAGTACACTTGTGCATATGTGTTAGTTTTATTTTGTTTATTTTATTTAACCAGGTTGCTGTGTGTTGCAGACTTCTGCCCAGGTACCTCTTGAAAATGAGATCCAGATCTCAACGGAGTTTACCTGGTTAAATAAAGGAAATAAAAAATAAAAATAAAAGTGACGTGTCGCTAAAAATTCGAGGTTGTCTCACCAGTGAAATGCTGCTGAATTTACAAGTTGCTGTATGCAGATTCTGTTTTATTCATATTTTCTTTCTGATTTATGTAGCTGAATTGTATTTCTGGAGGTTTCCAGACATCATCTACAGCTCACTGTCTGAAGGTAGAAGCAGAAGGTCTGTTGTTGAATATTGTTGGTGATTTTGCTCCACAGGTTGGATCTGATGAAGAAGAGAAATTCTGGAAGGATCTCATTTATTCAGTCAGTCATCAAATAATTATCCACAGCTCAAAACACTTCAACCATGTAAACAGCTTGACTGAAAAGGAACAGGCTGTGAAATGGTGCCTTGCCACTTAGTTTCTCTTGAAACACACTTCTCTGTCTGCTCCATGTGTCTGGCATTCTCTGCATAGTCACCTTCCTCTTTCCACTTTCGATAACAGATTCTTGTTTCAGAGTGGCTAATATGTATTTCTGCTTATAGTTTGTCTTTAACTTTCCACCAAGTCTTTACTGAAACCCTGTTAGTGGTGGTGACGCTCTAAACCAGAGGAGGGGCCCAAATTTAATCTACCTCATACCAGGTTTAGGCGTACCTGAGACCAAGAGACACTTGAGACTCATGTTAGCCTTGAAATCAGGAAGTTATTCCTGGTTTCGAAGGTATTAACCTCAAGGTGACCTCTTATGCTTCCTTGAAAAGGTTATTTTTGCTCTATGGTCTATTCAAAACAAGCTCATTAGATATTTTGCACAAAATCATTGTCACTTTAAATCCAAATAAGCTCAACTTAAACTCAACGTCTGCACTCACACGTGAAAATGGCAGCAAACAGATGCACAATCTGTACATCTTTGAAAAGCAGAAGTGGGGCCTGCTGCACAATCAGCAAGAATGCAGCAAGTGGTTTCTGGATGGCAAAGTCAGCAACAAAACACTTGTTTTTTCCAGCAGCCATTGTACAACGAATACAGCTGGAACTCAGCTTTGGTTGCTAGGTAACTGGTGGAACTCCGGTGGGGTTGCTAGGTAACTGAGATTAAACTATTCAGAGTCTACGAATTAGGTGGCTACTGAAAGTAGCATAATGTTTTGGATTTCAATAAGGAGGATGAGTTCAAATGCTTAACACGGTTTTTAGATCTTTATTTGTAAAAATTAAAGAAATGGAATCCCAAAGTTTACAGGAACATTTCTTACGGTTTATTTTCCCAACAGAATTAACCTTGGTAAATGGACAACATTGCATGGTAGAGGAAATATTATCATTATTTGGATTATTTTAATACACTTTAATCATCTAATTAAAACCCTTTTCAACAAGGGACAAAACAATGAGTGTGAAATATTCTATAACTCTCTGAAAATTACTATTTTCAGGCTTTCATGCACAAATTTAAAATGACTGGAAGCAGGCAGAGGCTGTATTTGGTGACAACAGCTCCTCTCTGTGGTGAGTGGTTGGCAGCTGAAAGGAGAAGAAGAAAACCATCATCAGCTGTTACTACTTCCTGTTTCACAGCAGCAGAGTTTTATATTTCAGAATATTTATAACTAATGCAGAAAGTGTCATTAAAATCACAATTTTGAGGAATTTGGGAACCAGGAAATTACGTTTTCTGCTTTAATCTCATTTGATTTTAATTACAAGTGAAACGTAAAGTGAAACTGGATAATATATGTGTAGAAAAAGTAAGTACACCTCATGATTAGCTAATTTTTTGCAGTAATAACTTAAATCTTGATTCTTTAGCTGTTTGTTACTTTGTTTGGGATTCTTTGGGACACTGCGGGTGCAAAACAGGCCCACATCATCAACCCTCCACTACTGTGCATTTAACTGATGAAGAGCTGAGCTGATCGTAGCAGGAGGTTCTGTGAGCTTTAGCGGAGCAGGACGAAGTTACCTGAGGAGGGAAGGGAGCTGGAGTTGTTTCCAGCTGTTGGTTCTGATGTTGTTTCACCGCTTCCATAAATGTCCTCCTCTCCATCATCGTCATCATTTTCATAACCGTTGTCTTGTGAAAAGACGGCAACACCTGCAGAAGGTGGAAAAAGGAAGAAGTTAAAACGGCCCAAACAAATCAAATGTTAACAGAGATTTATTTTTAAAGAAATTCAAGAACCCTTGTTGAAATGTTTTAGGAGATTAAAGGCAACACTGCAGCAGAATGTTGGTTTATTGGTGTCTTAACCGCCTTTCATGCATGTTTCTCTAGTGTTTGTGGTTTTCAGCACCGCTTCTTCACCTCCAGCTTCCTGCAGGAAGCAACTCGACACATATGAGTGGTTTATTATCAAAACTACAGCTGCCGAAGTTTCTGATCCACTGCGAGATAAATGCATCTCGCCGTTATTTTAAGATCACATTAAATTGTAAATCTAGCAGGTTGATTGATGAATAAACACAAAGTCAGACATAAAGCATAGAAAAAGTGTGAATATTTATTACAAAATCTGATAAAACTTAAAAAAATATTTTGTCGTTTATATACAGAGCTATTCCATTTAATCTTTTCAATATTGTCACAATATTTCCTTGTACTCTTAAACGCTGAAATCACATTTTTGTTATTTTAACTATGAACAGTCCAGACTACACTCAGTTCAACTTAAATTTTACTGTAAATGAATTGAAACTAGATCATTTTGGCCTCTAAACTATTATTATTTTAAGCAGAAGGTGGTTTTTGCTCTGCAAAGTTTCCCCTGTTATCAATCACAACAGATCACATATCAGCCAATCAGCATTCACCTTTCTGAACCCGCACAACCCACTAACTCTGCCTGCTGGTAATGTATTGTTAATGCAAAACCAACAATAGAAACTAAGCCACCGTCATAGATGGTGTCTGACCAATACCTCAGTTTTATTGTCCAGATAATCACATAAATATTATTATTATCAACCTAAAATAACAGGGCAAGTAAAAAAAATGCTGTTTTCATTTATGAAAACCAATATAACATCATATAAGAATGTAATTCCTGCCCTTAGTTGGCTTTGGTTAATAACATTTTTCAAATAAGACTAATGCCAAACCATTAAAATCCTAAAATTCATTTCAAAATCATCTTTCTGACAACATGAAGTAGGCGAAAAGATCTCAAAAGCGACAAATCATGTTCCGATATGAAGGAATTCAAACCACATCAGCAAAAAGTAAATAACATCTAACATTTAGGAGGCTTTTGGAGAGAATCATAGCCTACATGTGGAGAAAACAGTGGAGAACATTTCATTACCAAAATTACTCCAAGAAGACATAAACGACTCATCCAGGACGTCACCAGACTTTTTCTGTCAAAAATATTCCATCATAATCTATCTTTACAAATTAATACATGTTCAATTATGTTCAGAATTAAGTAGTAATTAGTTACATATACTTGAGGAGCTTTTTTGAGAAAATGTACTTCTAGGAGTATTTTTACTACGCTGTACTTTGACTACTTTTATTGTGAAGTATTTCTACTCTTACTTGAATAAAATTTCTGGACTTTCTACAAACTGAATGAAGAACAAACCTGAAAAAGAAACAGACACACACCTGCAGTTTAGGTTAAAGTTTCATAAGTTTTTTTTATTGAAAAAAACTGATTTGAAAAAATTAAATTTTGCCTGATTTTATTATTTTTTGTTACTTCATTAAAATACCAAAATTTCCACTTAACTTTATATTTTGGTCCATCTGATTTTTAAATATTAAATGATTAACAAATTGATCAGTTTCTCAGTACTTCTTACCAAATCCGTTTTCACTCTTGAGTCATTTCTTCAACAGCTACTTTTTACTTTCACTTGAGTAAATATTTGTTGAAGTAGTGCTACTCTTACTTGAGAACAACTTTTGGGAACTCTACCAGCGTCTGATTTAATTTTTATTCAGTTTAATTAATATTCAACAAGATGAAGTGAAACCACATCGTCTCATTACACGTCAAGCAGATTAATACATATCGCTTTTCCTCCACAGTGACAGAAACCACGGTAACTACATGATATTAAACAACTCCACCAACAAACAGATTTGTCCGTCAGCGGACAAATTTACAACTTCTTCCTGATGCGCTTGGACCTGATTTGTGTTTAATCAAATATCCAAGAGTTTTGAAATCAGGGAACATTTCCAATTGAAGTAATTGCAGGTCAGGAACTCGTCTGTACCAAGGCGTCTGCTGTTAATCTGTCAGAATTACACTGTTTTCTAAGACGGAAATCCCCTGACATGTCAAAGAATAACTCAAAAAAACATCCAGATTGCATCAGGTCTTTGTAGCCTCTGGTAATGGCAGCACTCATGAACAATAAGGACCAAACTAAGCAAAAACACCATCTATAGGAGAGTTTCAAGGCCAGAACCACTGCTGACCCAAAAACAAACACAAAGCTCCGACTCAGCACACATCTTTATGATCTCCACACTACAAAGACACTCAATCTTATAAAGTTTTTGTGGCCTACTTTCCAGTGCAAATGTCTTAGTACATTTGAAATAAGACACAACTAACTTACAGTAACTTTTAGCAACATATAGAAGTTGGTTTTAAGTAAATAATTCCTTAATATTGATTAAAAATTAGTACAAGCTTCACTTCTAACAACATAAAGTCCTGCAAATGGAAGTAGGACATTTTTTAAATCAATATTAAGAAACTATTGTGGTGTGTGTCACGTTACATCTGACATAAAACTAACTGCATTTGAGAAAAAGAGCATTATGCCAAGAATGAAACATGGCGGTGGTGGTGTCATGCTCTAGGCTGCTTTGCTACTTCAGGACCTGAACGACTTCCAGTGACTTTTGGGGAAAAAACCCAAAACATCCCAACTGTCATGAAATGTGGTGGAGGTGGTGAGGCAGAACGCAGCGGGCCCAGGTCGCAGAAAATAAAGGGTGATTTAACGGTGAAAACACAAATCCAAAAAACCAGGCAGCAACAAGTTGCAAACAGTGTTGCAACTTGTTTACCAGTCGCAACTGAGACACAGGTGACATTAAATACACAGGAGGTAATCAGGGAACGAGACACACCTGGGAACAATCAAGGGGAGGACAGAAAACACAGAGACTCAAAAGACACAGAAACTCAAAATAAACACACAGAAAAACTCAAATCATGACATCAACAACGTTTAGATTGTTTTTTTTAAAACAATGATCCAGTTGGTGCACGACCAAATGGCTCAAACAAAAGGAAGTTTCCGAGTGGCCTAGTCAAAGTCTGGACAAAAGCAGGTGATTTGTACCTAAATTTCTCCAGATATCTGCAAAAACACTCGTTGATAGTTATTGTAAAATCTTGACAGCAACCGGTCAGGAGTCATAGCGTCAGATTAGCTTCTTTTCTTTAACAAATCAGAATTTAAAAACAGTTTTTAGAGTTTACATTTTGCCATCTGTGAAACTTTTAGGTGTGATATTAAAGCAAAACTCTGCAAGTGGAAAATACTTTTTCACAACACTTCAAATGAATTATCAGCTCATCAACATGAAAACGACCGAATTATTCCAAATCAGGGTGTCCAAAGTGTGGTCCGAGGGCCATTTGAGGCCCTTTGAGTAGTTTTTAGTGGCCCTGGACGCAATTTTATGAGATTTTTAATGACAAATTTGTATATTAAATAGAAAATGAGGGTTTTCTTTTATTAAGGCATGTTTTGATTTATTTTTGCTATTATTTTAATGTCATAGTAAGTGGGGCCACAAATCTCTAGCAACATTTAAGACCAAAACAAACTTAGTCGCAGTTAATGAGGCAGTTCCCATTTTTATTGATGGCAATAAACTAAAATTGATAACTTGACAAACAAGTTAAGAAGCTGTGCAGCTTTAAGATTTGACCATTTTATTAAAAATATTACATGTTAATTTCTTGCTTAGCTGGTAAAAAGAAAAGAATTAACAAGAAAACCATTTTGCATTTTTAAGTGAAAAAAAAAAAAGTAAATTGTGGCCCTTGAGTGCTTTTAATTTGGTGATTTTGGACATCACTGTCCTAAATAATGATTAAAAAAAGCATCTTTTTAGCTATTTTCTGTTAGAAAAACACAAGTTTTTCTCAATTTTCCTTCTTGTTCTCCATAAACTTGAGGTTTATTTAAGTTGTGTCACAAATCTTTCTCCGATTTTTAACTCTACAGTGTAGCTTGGTGTCACCTGAGCGCAGACACGACTTATGAAGCACTGTAACAGTAGCAGCAGCTGCCACCTTTCAGCCAACCCCCGTACCACAAGAGTGAAGCACGTGCCACCGAGACGGAGTAAAGACTTTCCAACACCTGAAAGAGACTCACCGAGAGCTGAGATCAGCAGGAAAACCTTCATCGCCTTCATCGTCTCTTCCTCCTCTCCTCGTCGTCTCCAGCCAGCAGCTGGTGCAGCGCTCTGCTGTCTGACTTTATGAAGAGTGATCGAGAGTTTCAGAGTGAGCAGATGAAGTCAAACGTCAATACAGGAACTAGCTAACCACAGTGTGAAGACCTCACCAGCTTTATGTATCATCTTGATCCAACCGTATTGAAAAGTAAAGTGTGACTGACTCACTGCGTAGCATGTTCAGCTGCAAAAGTTTTTATACTTCCTGAATTTTTTAACTTTACAAGCTGATACTTTAATTTAAGTAGGTTTTATCTATTTGTGTGTCAACTCTGACTTCATCTGGGTCACTTCAGGGTCACGTGCCACGACTTTTAAGAGTAAGTATTACATATTTACCAGACACATAGTGACATTTTATAGCACAATCAAGTAATTATATATTACCTTCAGTTGTTGTAATAATTCTGTATGTGTCAAAAATAACTTAAAAGAAATATGACTTCGATTTAGCGCCGTATCTGATGCTTTGAAATTGGCCTCTGTCTCTTTAAGAAGCTCCTACACTTTCCGTCACTGCAGCAATGCTTCTCCATGATGCAACCGTTTAAAAGCGTTTTTAGGAGCTGAGACGTGCAGTGAATTGCTGCTGCCACTAGTCTGGAGGAGCCGTGTGCTCTGTGGGCGAAAACTCGACTGAGGACTGAAGCTCCAAGGCGGCGCTTTGGGTTGACAGGTGGTGCATCATTTGAAGTAACATAATACTCATAAAAGTCGATTCTGTGTAATAACCCCCCTTTGAACAGAACTTTGTACAAGAAAAGCTTTGTGAGTAACATCTGGTACTCTAAAATGTTTGGGTAAGTAGGGAGATGAATGTTTGAAGTAAGTAATTATCAGTTTAGATAACATCTCATCTAAATGTTCTTTTCTTTTTGGTCTTTTACGACAATCACACCCTAACATCTCTACTTGTGGCATTTCACCATTAATCAGATGAAGCTGTGTTTAGTTCCTAGTACACTTGAAAAAAGACAAACTAAACTAACTTTTCAGTAAGACACAGCAGCTTGTTTTAAGTCAGTAATTCCTTAATATTGATGCAAAAATTCCACTAGCTGA
This sequence comes from Alfaro cultratus, assembly GCA_903066825.1. NCBI lineage: Eukaryota > Metazoa > Chordata > Actinopteri > Cyprinodontiformes > Poeciliidae > Alfaro > Alfaro cultratus. The sequence continues at coordinate 51,224 of CAEFZX010023657.1, read as the reverse complement.
TTATTTAACATATGTTGTGGGAAAAATGTCTTGTTAAAAGTGAAATAATCCGTGGTGTATTAAGGGATTTGTGTTGTTCTGTTTGTTTTAATCTGGACTTTCTAAATAAAGTATCGTTTCAAACAAGCCCTTTATGAACAGGTTTGACCAATATCTGTTGTTTTGGCATTAATAAAACTTTGTTTCTTCAGAAATTCAACATCTCACCAACTTTTTACTTTCAAGAACTGAAAACTGCATTGAACAAATATGCCAAAACTATGCCAACTATGCTACAGGCACAGAAAGCTGGAGAGAAAGAGGAACGTGTTTCTAACACTGAAGTTCGCCTTCCTTCCTAGTCAGATGTTTGTGGGTCTTAATCAGCATTATCTCCTCTGTGATGTTCTGCTTTCCGCTCAAGTAGAGCAAATGCGTGTAAAACTCAGAGTGTAAATGTTGTTACCACAGGAACAGAGAAACAAAATCTCATATTTAAATATACTTTGAGTGAAAAAGACGGCTCCTCTACTGCTTCTTGTGGAAAATGTCGGCCTGAACTGCCTGGACCAGATCCGCTCACTGCAACCCAAAATGAGAGGAAATAACCAGTGAAGAGGCAGAAAACTAATCCCAGAAAACCATCAATCCACCAAAGCAAACAGTGAAACAATGGTGTTTTATTCTATAAGACTCAGATCTGCCCAGCATTCCTGTATTATATGATTAGTACACATTTCCTTCTAAAACTGTACACTCACTAAAAAGGACTTTTCCTTTCTGACTGATCAGTCTTAGGGTTTATCCATGCCAGGCCAGTCATTTGGACCTCTTGTCTGGTCTGGACCAAATGCAGACTATTTTTCATTTGGCGTGGTTTACTTTCACATTGTACTTTTTGCAAGTGAGCTACCCCTGGCAACCAATTCACATGGATACCAATAATTGCTCCCATTGGACAGAAATGACGTTTCCAGGACAAAGCACAGGCTTTGACTCTTATCTTAACGTGGCGTTTATTTGTAACGTCACAACCCCAGCTAAGCCCAACCCGTTACCTAGCAACCCCAGCCTAGTCCAGCCCGTTACCTAGCAATGGAAGGAGAGTTCCTGCATGTTTGGTCAGCTGGTTTTGCTGCTGTATGCACTGTACAATGGCTGCTGGAAAAGACAAGTGTTTTGTTGTTGACTTACTATCCAGAAATCACTTGCGGCATTCTTTTTGGTTGTGAAGGAGGCACTACTTCTGCTTTTCAAAGATGTATGGTTGTATAATTGCGCATCTGTTCGAAGGTATTTTCACATGTGAGTGTAAACGTTGAGTTGGCGGCTTGGCCAGCAGCAACTTATAGGAATTTAATGTGACAAGAGGCCCTAAAACAGCTCATTCTGAAAGGAGATGAGGGCTAAAATCTGATTATTTAAGAATGATTTTGCAAAGAATATGTTTTATTTAGACCATAAATCTATCCTAACCTGTTCAAGGATAATAGATCATATTTAAACATCCTGTTCTTCCCTGGCTTGATTCTCCTCTGGAGAAATTACACACCAACAGTCATACATGGTCTCATTCTCATAGCAACCATCTTGTTATGAGATCATATTGACCAAATTGAGTTAGTCGGAAAATCCAGTATCTTGGATGTTGTCGCTACGGTTGCCATTTCATATCTTCCCACACAAATGTCTCACGCTAACCCAGGTACAGTGACTAATATGATGGCATTTGTTGCAACAGTATCCTGTAAAAATAGTTGCTGTTAGCTGGCAAGGGATTTAGTTAGGGACAATTATAATTTTGTCATTGAGAAGCAAAAATAAATGAAAAGATTTCCAATTTGTAAGTTTACTTTTTGAAAACGACTAATCTTCACTGTTTGTTGTGTTGCCATAGTTACGGGTTTCAGCTTATAGATAATAAGGTTTGTTTGTTTGTTTGTTTGCTAGGAGGCTTCTGAACAAACAAAAGCAAAATGTCGCATTTTCCCTCCATTTCAACGTCACAATGTAATATAATCTAAGATTTTGTGGTTTTTTTCTGTCACAAAGTGTGACAAAGTTCAATAGGTGTGAATTTAGCGAGGCGCTGTGCATGATATGCTTGTGCAACCGACACAGTAACACCATAAATTTACAGTTTCACAAATTCAAAAGAGAAAGCCTTCAAAAGCTGCCACTTGTTTTACTTTTATCATCGTGTAGGTGATTTTTTATGAGACTTTCCTTCTCCTGACATTGTTTTTCACACCTTGCAACTCAACGAGGCAAAAGCGGTTTTGCTTATTGGCTTTGCGCCGAGCAGCCGATTCATAATTGATTCCTTCAGTTAAACTTTTGCAAGAGCTGGAAGAAATTTTACGTTCAGATATTACAACATAAAATATTAGATAAACTTTTTGTCCTTAGCGATAACAGCATGACTTCCTGCCTGTTTATCATGTTTCTAAGGGTGGGGGCTTTTAGGAAACCATGGTTTCTGCTGCATCTTTACAACATGCAGCATTAATGATAAGATTACCAGTGAACAAATATCACGTTTTCATGACCTAAAGATGTTGTAATTTTCCTATAAACTAGAAAATTGAGGTTTGTGATACGTCAAAACTCATAATTACTTTTAAAAAATTATATATTTTGTTAGTTTTCACCTGCTCAATACGTTCTGTACTGGAATCTGCAGAGCAAACAGGAAGGCTAACTTTACCTGAGCTGTTTATAATAAAGCGTTTGGTGTAATTTTAGGTAATGCCACACTGTGTCGCTATTTGCTGTAATTTAATAAAAATAAATAGTGAGGAGAGACTGAATCGCTTCCCACATGAAATAAAAAAGAGCTGAACACAAGGACCTCTTTGTGCCCTCAACATTTCTAACCAGAAGCCTTCGACTCATTTCTACGAGCAGAACTAATGAAGGCTCGAACATGTGGTCGTTACCTTCACAAGCTAAACAACAACCCGTTTTTATCCACTAAGCTCCGAAACCCAGACAGCTAGTGAGGAAAAGACGCTGGTAGAAAAACATCAGACACTGTTGGGATGCTAACACTGTCTGATGTTAGCATCCCAACATCAGACAGATGCTAACAGAGCTAATGCTACTTCCGCCGGTGCTGAATGTGAAGCTATGGACCCAAAGCAGCTGCTACCCGACCGGACACAGAGCTACTTGCAGAACTTCTAACCGGATCAGGCAGTCTGACCAGAGGTACGGGTCATTCATTTTTTCATTTATGAAGCTAAAGTTAGCAGCAGCTCCAACTCTTCCTCCTCCTCCGTTTGGTCCTTCTCATCTTCATCACCGCTTGTTTTTCTAAATTCCCGTCGATTTCAACACGTTCCGGTTCAAATGAAAATGGCTTAAAGTTTTTACTTATCGCTGTTTGGCTGGATGGAGCTAGCAAGTTCAATCCGCCCTAGCATACACCATTTACCCAGAATGCATTGCAGAGTAAACGGTATTTATTAAAAGGTATAAACAGCCCACAGTACTACTGTAATGTTTTTATATCTAAAATAAATATTTAGCAAATATAAATATATAAATATAGGTTATTTATTGAAACTTTTTGTTCTGTTTTTGTTTATTATGGTCCATAACATAATTAACATTTGACTGATGTGTCTAAACAGGAAGTGGCTTTAGGATCAGCTGACTGCACAAAGCAGCTCAACCCCATCAGGTTTATAATTATTTTTAAAATTAAAGCACATTTTCCATATATTAAGTTGAATATTAATATTTAAGATAAATTGTATTTATTTTTTTTTACTTTAATTTGTGTATTTTTTTAAAGTTAAATTTCAACATTAGGGGCGCGTGAAATGTGTTGTTAATAATTTCACAATTGTTAAGAATCTTTGCTTTTAATGCAAAGATTCTTTGCATTCAAGAATCTTTGTTTTCTTGAATGCAAAGATTAAAGAAAGCACAGGAAGTGATTTACAAATATTCCACAAATTGATACAAAATTTAATGTCAATCATCTTCAAAATAATCTCCATCCAAACATTGTATAAATATAATCTATCTTCACATGGGGAAACATTTTCAAGTGCTGTCAGGCAAAAACAAAACAGTTTACATGCAGATTTACAGTAAAATCTTTTGAAATTGTCCAGATAAGTTGCATAAACCAGCAGGTTGATTTGTGATCAGTCTTCTGCTAATCACTGATCAGATCAATCGATGTGCAGATTTCCCTGCATCATTCCTCTGAACAGCAGTCCGGCGCCACGCTGTGCTCCTGAGCGATGGCCGCCAGCTCCTTCAGGAACTCGGCGAACAGGACGATGGCGAACACTCGGCTCTTGGCTTGAGGGGGGATGGCGGGGCAGGGAGGCAGGACACTGAGGGGGGGCAACGGCAGGGCGTTCCTCACCGAGCCGTTGGGTCGAGACGGATCCAGGATGATGTCTCCGCCCTGAGACTGGAGCGCCTCTGAGAGAAAAGGTTCGACAAAATATGAGACTATAAAACTGAACGAGTCCTAGTTCCACTGGCAGGTTATTTCACTAATAATACATTTTTCCTATGTTTAAAGTGAAACTAGTTTTTTTTCATCAATATTCAAGAATAATTAACTTCACAAGAATTAAGGTTTTTATCAGCATATTACATCATTACTGCTTAAGTTCCTCTCTCACTCAAATTTATTAGTTTTTTTTCAGATTTAACAAATTATACCTTAAAAGTGTGCTAAAATATCTGTAATAAAAACTAATTAGCTTAGCATTTGTTATAAGTCAGAATTAAAAGAATTAAACTAACTAAAACTTTCCTCTGAAAGCAAGAAAGGTTATGGACTAAAAATGAGACAAATTTAGCCAATCCAGAAAAACAGTTTAAGACTAGTGTGAAAGACGACATGGATGCTTGAAAGGAAAATAATAAATAAATGAGGACTGGTTCAAAATGTTTTCAGAATGTATTTGGTTAAATATTTCAAAAAAGTCTTAAAATCACATTCCTGTGTTTTAGGAACTATCAAAGGTTTTCTTGAATGATCAAATGTTCCCGTAAGTAAAACTTCTAGTTATTCTAGCTCCAAGGTCAATGCCACAAAGACTTTGTCTCCAAATGGGATTAATTTTAAATTTATTTGTGTGTAAAGGCAAATGGACCAATACTTTGGCAATGCAGTGTAACTGAGTGTTTTTTATGTTTGTTCTGATGTTTGATTGTGTTTATTAACCTCTAAATTTTCCATCCTGGTCTTTAGCCAACAGGAATCTCCAGGCCTGGGTGACCAGAGTGGGATATTCAGGTCTGTTCTCCACGTAGCGCTCGATCTGAGCGTGCACCGACACCAACACCTGCAGACACGGTGTAGACAGCGCTGGAGTCTGGAACCGTTTCAGAAACTTGAACCCGGTGCGCTGGTGCTACCTGGTATAACGTCCGAACGCTGTGCTGGTCGTGTGTTTCCGTGCTGAGCAGGAAGGACCTCAGCAGAGGTTGCGGGTACGACGCCAGCTGGGCCAGGATCCCCGTCACCAGCAGGTTGACGGCGATGGAGTTTTCCAGAAGATTCTCCAGTCGGGACAACAAGACGCTGATGAACGGACCTGGTGTGGTTGGAGATTACAGGTAAAGAGAAAGCCGAGGAAATGTGGTAGTAATTATGAAATAATAAGTGCATTGCATCGCAATCACAACACTTCTGGTTCTGCACTGCAAAAACACAAAATCTTACCAAGTATTTTTGGTCTAGTTTCAAGTGCAAATATCTAAGTTTATCTTAAGTTTGTTATTTTTATTACATTAGCCTTCGATTCCCATCTTGCAAACACAAACCTGTAAATGGACCTCCTCGCCTGTTGCCGCTCTTCTCTTCCTCCTCTTCCTCTTCCTCCTCCATGGCTTCCACGCCTCCTTCCTGCTCTGCTTCATCCCACGAGGAGCTAAACCCAAACTCAGAGACGAGCTGCTCCTCTTCCTCTGCCAGTTTTTGCCTGAGCGCTCGGACACGCCTCCTGAAAGTACCGACGTCGTCTGTGATGTCATCACCGTCAGGCTCCACCCCTAAAGACAGCATGAGCTCGTAGTACTGGGACAGGAAGTCGTTCTTGGAGATTCGGTTGGTGGGAGGGATTGAGTTTTGGGTGTTTGTATTTGAAATTCGAAGCGGTTCTGGTTCTAAATGTCCGTTTGTGAGATTGTTTGTCTCTGGAAACGGAGTGACGCCAGTTTCATGCGTTGACTGGTTGTGACCGTTAAAAGCAGGGATGTCATTCTGGATGCAGTTTTGTTCAAAAGACTCAGTTTCTTGATCAGAATCATCAAATTCACTGATGATGTGATTCTTTACATCAAAACCATTCAGTACAACATGCAGCTCTCCATCTTCCTTTTCCTTCGTGCCGAATCCCTCGCTTTTCCTCCTCGCTGATCTGTCACATTCTTCACTTTTCCTCCTTTCCTCTTTCCCTCCATCCTCGCTCCTCCTCCTTGTCGACATGATGCTGTTAACCGTCTCCATCACCGTCCTGCCTGATTTCGAGAAGCTTTCACGCGACTGTCGGTTCGCCGCCTTGATCCGCTCAAACAGAGCCGCCTTCGTGTCCTTCTGGGCGACCAGATCGTAGACGATGACGTCGTCCTGAAACTCGGACTCCTCTATGTAAGCGCCGCGCACCAGCTTGGTGGCGGTGAGCCTCATTTCCTGGATGTGGCGAGGGGGAAGCGGTGGTGGAGGAACGGGTAAAAAACTGCATCCGTCTGACTCCACAAAGCCATTCGACAGATTAAAGATGGCTGACGAGGAAGAGAGGGCTGACGAGGAAGAGAGGTCCTCCTCTGCGAAGATGTCGTCCCACTCCAACTCCATGGCAGAGCTGGCCCTGCCCGCCTGGTTGCTAGTGGAGACGGTATCCGAGGACGACGGCGTAGGGGAGAGGGCAGACGGAGGGCGGAGGACGACCAGAGAGCAGATGGAGTCGCTCTTTGTCCGCTGAATGAATTCGTCCTCGTCCTCCAGATCGTCTCCTGGCGTGTCGGAGCGGAAATCCTGAGGCGGCGGGTCGAAGCCGTCGTACGCCGCTGACCAAAACCTGCAGGCTCTAGAGACAAAACACAGTTTACAGTTTTTTGTTTTTAGGCCTGGTGTTTATCTTGGGATTATTAATAAGTGATCGCTGTGGCAGATTAGCCACCTCTGCTATTAGCTAATCTAACACAGCAGTAAATTTGTTTATATGTATAGATTATAAAAAACACTCCTTAGATTTTCTTTCCCTGCTTCATCTTTACATTGTAATATATGTAATAGCAACATCTGTCCAGCAGATGGCACTTAAAAACTATATTTTAAGACTCTGCTTGACCATAACTGGTCAACTAAAGTGTTGCAGTTTTGCAAAGTGAAGCTAATATGCTATTTTGTCACATTTTTATAAATAATCTGTGTTTTCCGTCTGTTAAAAATGAAAGGAAATCTACTTTTCTGCTTTAAAAATCTCTTTAAACATTATTTTACTGCTTTTTTTTGTCCTGATGAAGTGCAGATGGAGGAGCCAACAAAGAAAATTGTAATTTTAAGTATTTTGGTTGTACTTTTATAAAAAAAAAACAAAAACAAACCACTGAACTTTAGTTTTCTATTTTCAGTCACATTCAGACACGGATCAGACCAACTAACCTGCAGGAAATGGAGATCGCCTGGCGGGCGTCCCAGAGGTAATGAACGTAGTTAACATCCATCAGGAAGTCTGACCCTCTGCTGTAGCCAACACTGTCTGAAACCGACAGATCTGACACAAACACAGAATCAGTCAATATATCGGTTTCCTAGAAGGTTTTTCTTCACGTTTTAAATCCACACCAACCTGCTGCTTTAGGCCAGTGGATGTGCTCTGAGAGGGAGTGTCTGTTGTTGAGGTACATGGGGCACCAGGAGGGCAGGAGGAGCAGGAAGGAGGCGGCGCTGGAGGAGTAGCAGTCTCTCTGCTTCAGGGAGCAGCGCTGCTTCCTGCTCAGGTGGCTACAAGGGATCAGATACCTGAGGAGAAAAATGACATATATCTGGTTTCAGCAAGGCAAATTTAAGACTTTTTAATGTCACCCTGAATGAAATTTAAAACTATAGGGGATGTTTTGGGGGGGACTTGCTGCATTACAATCAAGCATAGCAAAAACTGTGAACCCAGCTTTCTGCTCATGATTGAGATGAGAAAGCTAGCTAGCAAAATGAAAAAGGGAGCTAGCAGGAACAAAAGGTAGCATGTGAGGCAAACAAAGTAGTTAGCAAGGAAAGAGGAAGCTAGCTTAGAGAAAAAGTATCTGGGAAGGCAAAAAATGTAGTTTGAAGCTAATTGCCACTAACCTTAACCGCCTTGGATCACAGTATTTAAGACCAACTTAATTTTTCAATAAATTTGAGACATTTAAGGCCTTGATTTCAGACAGACATTTAAGCCTTTTTAAGGATGCATAGCGGAACAGCCAGCCTGCTCATTACTTCCCCCTTCTATTTTTACCATCTTTTAATGAACAAAGACAGTAATGGCCGCCTGTGTTTGCCTTTCAGACTGACCTGAACACCAGCTGCAGCATAACGTCTTCGCAGAAGAGACCAATCAGAGTCCTGAACAGAGCCAGAGACACAGTTCCTAACTGAAAGCAAACAGAAACAGGTCTCAAAACGATTAATCGGATTAATTAAAAATAATCCTCAATCAATTTAGTAAATAATGAATCATTAACTGGACTATACAGACTCAAAAAAGGCTAAAATAATAACACAATCAGAGCAGAAAATGAAAAACTACACAAAAAATCCCATACATTTTGCAATTTAGAGGGAAAAAACTAATTAGTTAGTGAGAAGCAACAGAGCATGAGAAACAGGTGATGTGAAGTGGTAACTGTGAGTTACCTGGAACGGCGTGTTGACCCTGCTGACCAGCGTGTCCAGGATGTGGACGCTGTCATGACGATGCAGCAGGATGAAGGACAGGAAGTTCTGCAGCAGGGCGGGCTCAGAGATGGAGCGCAGGAACAGATCCAGGTACGCAGTGGTGGTCATCACTTCCTCCAGGGTCAGCTAAATGCACAACAAACCGGCGAGGGGAGACGGACAAATACCATGTCCATCATCAAACTGACCACAGGGACAAGGCTGGTTTTGATTTAAATTTAATCTAAATATGCTTGATATCCTGGAGACACATTAGAGAGACGTTACATTTCTCTGGATTAGTAAAGGGAACAATGTTGATGACACACCAGTCAAACAAAAACATAAAAAACTTCAGAAATCACAAAAAAACTAATTGTTTTAGACATAAGATGCTGTTTCATTACTCCTGCCTTCTGCTGTGCGCCCTCTAGTGGTGAAAACATGTTAGAGTCATAAACCTTTGCTGCCATTAGACTAAACCCTCAAAGTTTGAATCCAAGTGCAATAAAAAGAAAAGTCAGCTATCAAGAAGACAATTTTGATTTTGATGCAAGAAGACATTTCTTTCTGCCAAGATGCAAATGAAAGACAGAATGAAATATCCATACTTCTTGTATTTTCTAAACACTATTTCTGCTCTTTTTTTTTAACATTGTTTGTCTTCTGGGACAAGCAAAGACCTCCCCAGCATTTACACAGTAAATGTACAGAAACAGTAATCTATGGAAGAACATTAGGGCCTTCAAAAAATGTAGAAAATTCAGATTTATTTTCAGAATTATGACATTTTTCTCAAAATTCTTTTTCTCAGTATTTTTACCTTTTTCACAGAGTTCTGACTTTAATCTCAGAATTCCAATAATTGGCACTAATACTCTTCCGTAGTAATCAGCCCTTCGGTTGATAGATGAATTAGTGTTTTTTTTTTGTTGTAATTTCCTTGTCTAGATGTTGTTACCTTGTGCAGAGCAGGAGCGAGAACAGGAACCAGGAATCCGTTGTAGATGTAACTCAGCAACTGGGCGCGGATGGAGGGATGGGCCACCTGAGGAAGAGGGACAGACGACGTCTGACCTGCTTTTATATCACAATGCAGCTTATAAAACCCAAACGTCTGGGGACAAACAGAAAATATGAGCTCAAACTGTGACCCTCTTGGTTATGAAGCGATTTTGTTTCATGATGAACGTCATCATAAACCTAAATGTGTTGTGTATATCTGAATATTTGAGTGGTTTAGCTCTGGTTTTCACCTTGGTAACAGCACTGCAGAAGTCCAGTGAGTGCAGGAAATGAACAAGAGCTGGAACCTGTTCACACAAAATAATAGTAAATTATTCACACATTCTCTTACAGCTAAATAATCTCAATATATTACACAGCAGAAGATATTTTTGGGAATTTCTGTCAATCCAGCTATTTTGCTCCATCATTGAAGAAACTTCCAAACTTTTGAATAGATTGTCTTTACTATCATTAAACTTACTCCATTACTAAAAATGTAATTATTCTGCAGACTATACCCCATCATCAATTGCTAAATAGTGGTTAGTTGCAGTTGTGCTTCTGCATTAGTTTATTCTTTACAACACAGGTTAGTGTGAAGCTGAACCTCTTTAATAACAGATTCTCACCTGCTGCCAGTCTGCAGACTCCAGGCTGTGCCAGTCTTCACTGTAAACCTGCAGCCTGGCTGGAAGAGACGAGTACAGACCAGACAGACCGGTGGCCAGAACCTGCAGAAACACAAAACCAGGAAAATTCAGACATGCAGAAACGTTACAAACTGAATGAAGAGCCTGAAACCTTCAGCATTTTACGATTAAACCTCTACTGTAAGGTCTGAAGCTTAAATAAAACTAAGTTTCTTCTCCTCCAGACTCTCATTTAGCTTCAGAAACATCAACCAGTGGGATGTAGTTAACAAATAAAATCCTGAAGAGACTTTACTGTATGCTGGTGTTTCTGTTTATTTGTGACCTGTCAGTATTTTCAGGTAAAACCCACAGAATCAGAAAAACACACACAGAGGCTTTCATGCAGATTAAATTCCCGAGCAGATTAGCAGAGATTTAGGGCAGATTGAAGGAAAAATTGATGGCCGGAAAAGATACTTTAGGGAATACATTCGACTTTTTAGGGAAAATTATAAATAAGCACTCAAATTATCCTTCAACTTTTAATATTTTCCTGAGAAGCAGGAAAAAGCTCTTAGCTTCATCTGGAGAAAATCACAATATTCAAACTTTGAGATCCTGAAGATGAAGTTTTTATTATCTGTAAGTCATGATCATCACATTTAAAGGCTTGAAATAATTCACACTAAATGTAATTAATCTATTTAAAATAAACCAAATTAGGAAATTAGAATATAAATTAAATGTTCTTTCATTTTATTAACTCCAACTAAACCCATTATATACATAAATTAGACAAAGATTGATGTTTTAATACTTTGATTTTTCTTAATCATGATTATTTTCTGCTAACAGTTTATAAAAAGTAACCAATAAACAAACTGCGGCCTTTATAAAAACATGTTTTCTTGTTTATAACTTATTTTTAAAAGGTTAAAAGATTCATCACAACATATATTCTAATTGATTGACTGCATGTGAGTTTCACTTTTTGAACTTTCCTAATTCAAATGATCAATATTAACAGATTATGCATTAATATTATAAATTATTCAGATTCTATAAACTGTTCTAACATGTTGACAGTTTTCATGGAGTTGATTGTTTTCTTAGAGCCGTTGGATGTTTCTGGTCTTATAAAACTACAAAATTAAGATGAGTGCAAAAACCAGTTCAATAAGTTATAAGTTTGTGTTACACCAAACATGTTTGAAAACTATTTTTAAGATTTGATTAGTAAAATATGTCACCCTAAAAGATAATTAAAAATTGTTAATCTGGTTTTGGACCATACAAAAACATTCAGGGGGCCACCAATGGCCCCTGGGCCACACTTTGGACATCCTTCCTCTAACGAGAACTAAAGATTTTGATTGGCTAATTTTGATTCTTGGTTAACTTTTTAATGTCTAAATAATGCCCAGACTTCTACTTATATATGTTTTATAAATATTTTTCAAAGATTTTATATTTTACTAACACAGATCAAGGATAACTAAAAAAAGAGAGAAACGAGAGATTCATCATCCATATGAGTCTAAACATCATCATCATCATCATCATCATCGGTGGTAAACAGCTGCAATCTGGAGTCTTGTTAAAAATCAGGCAGCCGTCCAATCATGTGCAGCCTTGTTAATCCCCACCAGCCCAATCCCTGGCTGATTTACTAATCTGCTCTCTTCAGACAGATTGAGGTCAGAGTGTGGTCACATGGGCTTAAAGCTGGAAAACTCCGACACGCTCACAGGTGGCACGTGCAGCTTGAACCGCCTCTGGGTTTCATGTATAAACCCTCAAAGTCTGTTTTCTCCTTAAACAAAAGGAGCCAACATGGCTGACACAGTTAACTCCTGATTCATTTATTTTAGTTTGTTCACTTTTATGAAACTTCTCTTATTGTCTTCTGTTAAATGAGTTCATCCTAAATGTTCATATTCTTACTAAGCCTTTCAGCACTGCACTGTTACCTAGCAACCCAAGTGGAACTCCAGCACATTTGGTCAGCTGGTTTTACCGCTATCTGAGCAGTACAATGGCTGCTGGAAAAGACAAGAACTTTGTTGCCGACTTACCATCCAGAAACCACATGCTGCATTCTTGTTGTGCAGGAGGCTCTACTTCTACTTTTCAAAGAAGTATGGTTGCATAATTGCGCATCTGTTTGCAGCCATTTTCATGTGTGAGTATAAACGTTGAATTTAAAGTGACCATGAAACAACAAAGTCTCATTACCTAAGAATGATTCTGTGCAAAACGATGTAATGAACATGTTTTGTGTAGGCCATAGACCCGTCATAACTTTTAATGTGCACATGCCTCGGAATATTTTTTCTTATTTTGCTGTCACTCCTTGGATTTCCCTCATTAGTCGGCTCAGGGTTTTCTTCTCCCTCTCTGTACACATTCAGTCTCTGAGGAGGCATTACGAGCTCATTAGTTTATTACATAACTCGTGATAATGAGATTACAATGCAGAGGGGAGATGAATGTGGGAAAAGCTCCATTCATTTGAACAGCCATTTGATTCATGTTGAATAATCACCAATAACATTCTGTTAGTGAGAGTTTTGATCTAAAAAAGCTAGAAAAAGGGACTGCTTTACTCAAATCTTAAGCATTCAGTTCACTTTTATTTTAGTTTAGCTTTTTTCTAACAGGTGTGCGAAGGATAAATTGGTATCTTCAGTCTGAAACATTTGGCTGATCTAATTTGAAGGGAATGCCTGAGATTATTTTGGCAGAAATGGCCATGAAACGTTTTGCTGTTGCTCTGACATGAACCATCAAGGACTTACAGTATCAGTGCTGAAGGATTGTTGTATAATTCTGTTCTTGTTTGTGTGAACTCTTACAGGACAGAAGTATGTGTTTTCTGCGATGTGCTGAGCGACTCGAGGCTCCGAGGCCGACAGAGACATGATGAGCAGCAGAGCGTCTCGGGCCTGCTGGCCGACCAGACCCTGCCTGAAACACAAAAACAGCCTGGATCACTTTACACCAACAATATGCTTTCATTCACCTGACACGCTTTTCTGTTACCATTTGTAAGTAGTTCTTTTTACAATTTTCAATGGTTTCTTTTGGACTCTAACTGAGTTTTTGCTTAACTTCTTATTCAAGTGCAATTTTAATTGTGTTTCTTATTTAGTGGAAACACCACAACTGTAAAATTGTGTTTCTTTCAACAATAGCTGACTTTTGACAATATTTTGTAAAGGAAATACAGCTACAGTCACATTAAAACTAGCATGTAATAGGATAATGTTAGCGTAGCATTTCAGCTAACTGCTTTGCATTAACAATTTGCTACATCTTTCAGTAAACGTATTTATTTTGAAAAAAAGAAATTACACATCGATCCATCCATCCATATTCACTAAGTAGAGCAACTTTATAATGTTTTGTTTTGCATCAAAATGTGCTACGAGCCAAATCATCAACAAGTCATATAAAAACCGAATTCATATGTTAACATTAGCTTAGCGCTTCAGCTAACTGCTATGCAAGAAAAAAATGTCTGGAGAAGTAATGTGTTTATTCAAAACTTTGTTTAGAGACAAAAGGCTGACACATCAATCCATCCATCCATGTTAAGATTTTAACATCCACTGAGACTCATTTATTGAGACTCAGAATCAATAAATGAGTCTCATTTATTGAGACTCAGAATCAGTAGATGAATAATCTAAAATGACTCGGATCGTTTTGATGACAAACAACATTCTGGTTGGGACGTTGTTTGCTCCTACCTGTGTGTGTATGGTATGAGCAGGGAGAAGAGCAGGAAGTTGGCCGCTCCCTGGTCCTGACTGGTGTGGAAAAACAGTTCCAGCACCGACGGATCTTTGACCAGAGCCACACAGAGCTGGTTCAGCAGCTGGACCAGTTCGGCCTCCACCACCCCGCCGGTGTCTGCAGGGAACAGAGTTAAGATCTAGCAACACATCCATTTCAACTGTTAAACTGCTAAACCATGGATTTCATACTTCATCTAAAGCTGTCTGTCAGTGACGTCAGCGCCCCCTAGTGGTCCGCAAGATACTGCATGGCTACTTCAAGCTAGGTGATCCGTGACTGTTTGTTAAAACGAGGTAAGTTGTTCTCAACTTGAGAAAGTTTGAGAAACACTGATCTAAAAGGATAGTTTATCAGCTGGAGATCCAAGTGAAGTAAAGTAGAATGTAATGTTCATTTCCCGTTAGATTAATACTTTGACTATAAACTGACCAGTTGCGGCTCCAGCGCAGGAGGTGAGCAGCATCATAAGTGGCCGTAGAACCGGTTTGTGGTGCAGCAGCGGCTGCTTGGCCTGAGACAGCAGCATCTGGTACATCCTGAGCTGCTCCAGCTTCATGTCCTCAGTGAACTGCCTCCTCAGGCTCCACAGGAACAGCCTCTCCATCACGCCCTCCAGGACCACGAACTCCAGGATGGGACCCATGGCTCCTCCTGGCACAAATGCCACGGAGAAAACATGAGAAATCTGCTTTGCTTTGGACACTTACCGCCACTTTAACACACCTTTTGTGCAAGAAGTGGATTTTTTCCAATTTTATACGACTCCATATCATTTTATTTTTCATCATGGAGGTTTTGAGCAATATGTGAAAATGTAAGGAGAAGAAAGTACAGATATTTCTTTTAAAATGTAGGAAGTAAAAGCAAAAAGTTGAAAAAAAAAATCTACTTACACACAGTAACAAAGTACGTTTACTTTTTTACCTTGCCCCGCCTCTTCCTCCATCAGCAGAAACAGCATGTGCTCCACGTAGTTCTGCACGGCGCTGGCCTCGTCGGCAGGGATCGGACCCGGCTGGAGCGTTCTGGAGCTGCTGCTGTTGCCATGGTGACCGGAGAGAAAGCCAAGCGCTCTGGAGGAGCTGCGACTCGCCTCGTGTTTCTCCAGAATCTTCACCACCTTCACAGAGAGCAGCAGGACTTTCACCTAAACTTTGTTTTTTTTAATTTAACTTCTGAAGTAAAATAAGAAATCTGATGCAAAATAAATAGGAAAACACTGCAAAAACACAAAATCTCACCATGTACTTTTGGTCTAGTTTTCAGCACAAATATCTTAGTACCTTTAAAATAAAATGAAACTAACTTTTCAGCAACAACTATGAGTTTGTTTTAAGTAAATAATTTCTTAATATTGACATTAGTTTCCCTCCCAGACTATTTAATTTATTTTCCCCATGATTTAACACTTTCTGTATTAGTACTTTTTCATCAATATTAAGGAATTACTTACTTAAAACCAGCTACTATTTCAATCTGAAAAGTTACATGTACGTTAGTTTTGCTTATTTAATGTGTACTAAGATATTTGGACAAGAAACTGCACCAAAAATACTTGGTAAGATTTTATGTTTTTGCAGTGAAGATGGAGCGTAATCTAAACAAATGGTTTTTTTCCAGAGAAAAAGAAAAGTTTATGAAACTTTATTTGTTTAACAGGTAAAATATGATGTCACTGCATTTCATTATATAATGAAATCTTATTTAGTTCATAATTAATTTCATTTCATTGGAGTCTAATTCAAATCTGGAAAGTCTGATTCCAACAGTTTAACATTTACATCTGGCCTACACTGCAAAACACTAACTTTTGCAAAGTATTTTTGTCTAGTTTCTAGTGCAAATATCTTGGCACACTTGAAAAAAGACAAAACCAACTGAAGTAACTTTTCAGCAAGATACAGGAGCTTGTTTTAAGTAAATAATTTAATATTGATGAAAAAATGCTACTTCCACCAGCAGATTTCAGTTATTAATAGAACATTTTTGTTAATATTAAGGTATTATTGACTTAAAACAAGATAATATATCTTGTTGAACTGTTACTTGTAAGTTAGTTTTCTGTTATTGAAAATGTACTGATTGTTGCTTTAGAAACTAGACCAAAAATCCTTGGCAAGACTTGGGAATGTACATGTGTCATTTCCCATTTTTATACCCTAATTAGAATAGAATATAATAAATTAGCAAGAAATAGAGCAAATAAATACACATTTAGCATTTTTGCCTGTTGACCTTTGACTTTTAAATCTTCAGACACACACACTTGCACACACAGATACTGAGTTCATTTGGGGTTTTTCAGCAGACAGAGATGTGCTGTAAAAGGATTCAGTGTTTCTGGGCCAAAGTCTGGGTCAGAACGACTCGGTAACAAACCGACACACTAATTCACACACCGTTCACGGTGAGACAAACCGGTGTCAAAACCGGTGTCAAAAACTAAAATCCGTTTGCTACCTGCATCCAGTGGTTCTTGAACACAATCATGCAGGTCTCCGGGTCCACCCCTCTCAACGTGAGGGACTTCTTCCGGTTGCCCCCGACAACCACCGAGGCCATCATTTTGACGGGCTGTCAGGCAGCTACTCCATCTTCCAGCTGAAAGTGAGGAGGATGTTTGGTTCTGACAGGAGAACCTGGAGGCATCACCGGGTCGGTCGGCCTCTGTGTTCGACGAGCTGCAGAGGAAACTCCTGGAAAAACACACACAACCCGCCGGGTCACCAACAACACTTAAAATAAACACATCTTACTATGAAGCCTGAACCACAATAATTCTTCTCCATCAGAAAAACAAATCCTAATTCTTTTTTCTCTACCATCCCTGCATGTAGTTTTACTCTGAAGATGTTTTTTTTTTATCTCCATATGGTGAAATATGCATATAAGTCTAAGAATAGATTACAAATATCCTTTATTGTCCCACAATCGAGACATTTATGTGTGATGGATGAAGATCAAACAGACTCACACAAAGATAAAATATAAAATGGACTGCAGATATGAATTAGTTACAGCGCGTCAAACGGGGACATTTATGTTTGAGTCATAGATTTTCCCTTTTTAAATAAAGTCCTCCATTATTAGTGGCCATCCTTAGCAGTAACTAGGACGTTAAGAGTTAGTTTTATCTCCCGTTTGCATGAACTCGACTCACTGTGGGTCTGTGAGAACAAACAAAGAGCGTCCATGTATTGTCCACATGTCGCGGTTTGTTTATATAGATTTCCTTCCCATCAGGCAGCTTCTGGTTTAATTCAGTCCACCATGTTTTTAAAATCCATCGCAATGAAATATATTTTTAGCTCTGCTGACACGACTCAAGGATTTCAACAATTTATGATCTAATGATAAGCAGCTTAAAAATGTCAGAATAAGATCTTGTATTTTAATCAACTTAGCATCTTTTAAAGTGACTTTCTTCATGTTTGAAACAGGAAGTGCAGCTGTAACATACAAACAGGAAAAAGTGACAGCATGTCTGCGTCCCGCCCTGGGCGTTCCGGGAAATTCCAGGAATACCCAGAGAGGATTCGAAGATATCGCAGCGATTCTGCCTCTGATCAGCTGCTGGGAAAACACTGAGGAGCCAACATGACACCTATTATCCTGCAGAAAAGGAATGATATCCAAAAGAGCTTAAAGGAAATAGCAATAAAATTTAAAATAAAGACTTTCGTCTACACATTATAACTGTTTGAACACATAAATGTCCCTTAAGAAGAGACAAAATAATTCATCCTGAACCATCTGGGCTCTAATCTGTGTGGGTTTGGATGGGATAAACTGTTGGATTTTATTCCTATTTCCTGTTTGGTCATCCCAGGTTGTGTGTGTTAGTGTGTGTGTGTCTCTGTCTGAGCATTTTCTCTAGCTCAGCGCATTTAAGATGAGATAATTACACAGCAATTAAATTAAACTGTGCAGCTTTCATTGCTTTTATTAGCATGTTTTGTGTGAAGTCTGGTGTTAAAAATTAGCCTTAAAGAGCATATTGTCATCTTCTCCTTTGGCTGGATCACATAAAAAAATGGATTTTAAAGAATATGCAGCATTTTTACCAGATTTGTGAGGATCTGGCCGCACTCAGATCCTCACAAACCGACTTGACTGCATTCCTGCGAGCCGACATGGCTGCAGACATTCAAGTCTCACATTACCACTAATATAATGGGTGGTGTGTCTGTAGACAAAAACTCTCTGATTGAAATCCTAGTTGCACACGCACCATGCAAATAATCCAGAAAACATCATGACAAAAACAAATGAAACTATCATCTGTTATTTATGCAATTATAAAAGGATTCATACTTTGTTTCCCTCTGCAAACCAGCAAACCGATATTAAAATATTTGGTGAGTTTTTGCAGGTCAGAACCAAACTGAAACTTGATCATCCTCTTAAGGTTTGAATCTGATTTGAGATAAGAGCTGAGGAATGCATCAGGTCAGCGGCCGTCCTCACAAAGACAGAAGAACCAGTGTGTGTGTTTCTGTTGCAGACAGAGATGGGGAGTAATCTGAGATGAGACGATGATGTTTAATCCCAAACCCGCTGTGTGTTTGAGAGTCCGAGTCAGTCAGACGGTCACATGCCTTCAGAGATTAAAGAAACGGCCAAACACAGTTACCTGGACTCTCTTCTGACCTCTTTTAATTCAATGTTTTAGGTCTTAAGCTGATAATAATCTAATTAAACTGCAGTAATTAAAAAAGTGGAGCTTTATGTGATTATCTGAAGAGTTCTAGCAATATTATGGACCCTCACTGTCTGAATTTAAGGTCTTTACGTCACCAGTGTGAAAACGTGTAATTTACTTACATTATGAATCTGAATTAACTAGGATCACATCTGGGGTTCCTCAAGGTTCTGTTCTCAGACTGCTTTTAATTAATATCCATATTTAGGCCTCTCAGGATAACTAATTTTTTCTTGATGATAAATTGTTCCAAATGTTATTGCAATAAATGATAATATTGATGCTTTGAAACCATTTTCACTCTCTTAAAGATCAATAAATTTTAATTTCTAATGAGTGTTTGGAACTGTAACTAGAATACATTTTAAATATCCAAAATAAATAAGCAAAACAGCAAATAAAATGAAAACTGAAGTCATGGCAGACAGAAAAACTGCTGAGGGAGAAGATAAAAATATTGAAAATGTATTTAAAAACCCACCAGGCAACTGCAGCTCGTCCAAAATGCTGCTGCTGGAGTCAAAGTCCAGCTCACTCTGTTCCCAGGAGGGATAATCAACGGGAGGAAGTATTTAGTTTCTATGATCTCTAAACAAACTGCTGAGATGAGCAGAAACTATTTGATCCATTAAATCAGAACTAGAAATGTGAATGTTTACTGCAACTTTCCCTTAAAGTCCAAGGACTATTTATCATGTTCTAGCAAGTTTTTAATGTTGCTTATTTTTTATATTTTTCTTTTATTCTTTTACAGCATTACCTATTTGTAACTCAATTTTTTTCACATTGGTTCATTTACTTTCTTGTATTGTACTTTGCACTGAGCTCATTTGTCAATAAGTTGTGTTTTATGGTACGATTTTTATATTTGAAGTGCTATTTTAGCTTACAGGCTCATTTTGTTTTGGATTCATATTTTGAATTTAAAGTGACAATCACTGGTTTCTTTTAGAGGATTATTTATGTCAAAAATAAGAGTTTTTCTCTCCACTATCCCTTTGCTCTCGCTCAGAATGGAAGTGCTAAATGACTGCAGCTTTTTAACAACAGGCCTGAATCAGATAAACTAAAATATTATTTAAATGGATTAAAATTCACTCTGTTTTGACTGAACTCCATTTAAATGTATGAATTATGCCCTTCGTGAGTTAAGCATTTGGAGTTTCAAACATTATTAATAGTACTAAAATAATGTTTTCCAAAATTAATTGCAGCCCTTGTAAAAATGTTTAAAAGTCTTAAAATGCTTCTCATTTTATTGCAGCAGCCTACTCTCACTCTGTTAAATGAATTGTTACAACTTATAATATGAGCACATTTATTTGCAGAGGAAACAAACTCCATGTTGCAAAAATATTAATCAGTTGTTTATAAAACTTATTGGCATCCTTAGCAATTCCTATAAAATAAAAATAAACATATTTGTAGTTATTTGTGATTAAAAGTGTTGAGGAACTTTTTAAACCCATATTTGTAGTCATACTTAGCTAGACTCACATAATATAAAACTCCAAATCAGCCCACAATCAGAACTAAGAAGACGACAATAAAGTATTTGTGTCATTTTTTAATCAGAAATAAAATATTTATTTATAGATCCAGCAGATCAGATAGTCTGTGTTTACATGGCCACATGAGGAAACAGTCAAACCAGCATGTAAAACCGGTGAAATTGACAGAAAACTACTCATCTTAAAGACAGAACAACATCAAAGTGTACTGATTCTATCATTTGAAATTCTGATGTCAAAAAGATAATAAAAAATAAGTTTTTTAATCTCCACTTCCTGATTCTGGTTGAGTTGTAGACAGCAGCATCCAGAGCAGAACTTATTTGTTTACTGTTTGCTCAGGTCAATGAATCCTCCTACGTCACACAGGTACAGGTGGATCAGCAGTACAAAACAAAGCAAACCTGGATATTATTATATTAAACACGTCAAACTGAAGAGATGTGACTCTTCTTGATCCATCTATCGAATATTGTATTTTATTGCTGTTTTAATTTCTTGTTTACCTTTTTATATGCTTATTTAAATGGCGTAGAGCGTGTTTATTGCTGTGTACGTTTAGTCACCCGTTGTTTCTGTACATCAATAATTCAGTCTTTACCTATAGAAAGGTGTCTGTCGCAGTGATTTGATAACAGCTGCTATTTGTTTCTTACCTCTGCAGTCGGCTGTCTGTTGCTCCAAGTTGCTAAAAGTGCTAAAAAAGTTTCTACCGACCGTTTAAAATCCAGAAACGTTGATAAATCCAGAGGTTTGTTGGGTCTGAAGCTCAGAGGTTCTGCTGTTTCTGGGCGCTGTGTCATTTATGAGGCTTTAAGCGGCTCAACAGTCACTCATTCTGCTGCCGCCAGAGAGGCTCAGGTTAGCCACGCCCACTGGCCGAACAAACCACGCCCACTTTGACTGGAAGCCCCGCCCACTCATGTACTACTATATTCATGAACAGCCTGGTTTGCTTTGTTTTGAGAGAAATTATGACTTCAGTTACATCTGAACGTTAAAATGTAAAAATGTTGAGGTCATATAAATATATCAAGTATGTTAGACAGGAATTCAGACAGTTTCATGCAATATTGTCCGTGTACCCAATTAAAATTGTTTTTAATTACACTCAATTTTTACTGACATGATCCAATTTTGGTCACCATATCACCACCTTAATGAGAATAAAGCATTTTTATGTTTGACGCAACTGATTAAAATTAGAACTAACAGTTATTCTGAGACAAGTTGTACTACAATAATGTTTTATTATTTCATTTTCTTATATTCATAGGTTACCATCGCCCTCAATAACATTGTACTTCTAGATTTAATGAATTTTACATACTTGTATTATTATATGCTTTGTTAGATTTCTCATAATTAAATATTAATTGTATCATTTTGGTTATGCTTTTACTATTGTGTTTTCATCATAAATTAAATGTAAATTCAAGATTCTTTCTTTTTTTTTTGTTTTATGGTTGAAAGTTGCTTAAAGTTTTTGCATTTAAAAATTATTGCAAAATACTCTCCAAAAAGAAAGAAATTCGAGTTATTCCCTTTCACTCTTTAATCTGTTTGATTGATTGTTTATTTACTTAGTTGAACATTTGGTGGTGTGATTATTGTTTGCATTCTTGTCCCTTATTTGCTCTCAATCTGTTAAACATCTCATTTTGTCCTGCATTGGGCGTTATGAACTGTCCTCTGCAAATAATATAATTAATTGATTGTCTTTATTTTGGCTATTTACGTTTTCTTTTTGCCAAAAATAATCACAAACCTTTTTAATTTTTTCATTTTTAACAGACTGCCAGTCAGATGTAGTTTTTCTGAGAATCTGAACTCTAACGTGATTCAGCGCTTTGTTTTGTGCT
This sequence comes from Alfaro cultratus, assembly GCA_903066825.1. Classification (NCBI taxonomy): domain Eukaryota; kingdom Metazoa; phylum Chordata; class Actinopteri; order Cyprinodontiformes; family Poeciliidae; genus Alfaro; species Alfaro cultratus. The sequence goes on along the minus strand of CAEFZX010023657.1, from coordinate 28,830 downwards.
ACAGCGCCATCTTCTGGCAAGAACCTAAAACTGCAGCTACTGTGTGTATCAGTAAAGTTTAAAACATCTGCAATTTTTTTTACTGATATGCTGCATTAGTCTCTTTTTAAAATAGTTTTTTATTTATTTTTTGTTTTTCCCCACTAAGGTTTTGACTGTCTACATTTGAAGGCCTATTATTAAAACTAACGTTTGAAGCACTTTCTTTAAAGAATCATGAACAATCTACTGAAAGTCTAAAGAAGTTGGTGCATCTCAAAAGAAAGCTTGTTTATATTTACAAAGCATAATTAAAATCAAAAACCTATTTTTTCTAGACTAATACTGAGAAAATAATCCATGTTTTCGTCACTAAAGCTTTTCTAAATGGCTTATTGTTTGAAATGTTGAAACATTAACATAATGTTCAAATATGATTAATATTAAGGTATTTTGAGAAAAACTGACTAGTGTGGACTAATATACCACATGGTAAAATAAGTTTGACATTTTTTAAAAATGATAAAAGTCATTGCTTTCCAGTTGAGGTGCAACAAATTAGGTGCTGCTGTGGGATCTGGGGCCAGCAGGGGGCGCCCAAGACACTTGAAAAATAAACCGACATTTAAATCTTCTCTATCTCTTTCTGGATAGTAAAATTAAGCTAATTTACATAGAAATTAACTAAAAATTAGACACAATTTTTGAAACATGTAGAGAGGGAAATCCTGAGTCATAATTCCACACCACTTTTGAAGCTGAACAATTTCTGCTACTTGTATTTCATGCAAGTTACTGTTTTAAAAAAAATCTCTGCAGAAATTCACTTTTTTTTTAATCGCTTGAAAGCAAAACTAATTAAACATGTCCACTCCTTCCAAGCTCTACAGATTTTAGCTGCAGACGAATAGACCCGGTTGGCACCTCTCTATTTACAACTGTCACTCTGTATCTATCTGGCTATTTAGTCAGCTAATAATGCAAAAAGAATAACTCTTATTGACATTAAATGTATAATGAGCCCACTAGGAAACTAAATATGTTTCACAAACTAATTTAAATAAAATATTAGTATCACTTCTAAATAGAATAAAGCTACTTGAAAAAAATATATATACATTGTCAGGAGTATTTTTCTACTATGCTTTACATTTTACTTTTACTTGAGTATTTTTATTATGAAGTATCACTATTCAGTAAACCTTCTGGATACTCTACCCACCGTGAGTAACTTCACTGAATGAAAAAAAGCTTGTTTTAACCAAATAGGCACAGACACATACATGAAGTTTTTGTTAAAGTTTCATATTGAAAAAAAATTAAATTGCATTATTTTATGAATTATTTCCATTTTAGTTTTTAAAATACAAAAATTTTCACAAGAAAAATTTAAAATTGTAAAATACTTTGACATTTTAAGAGGCACCAAATTAAGATGACATTTTGGTTTGGGCCCCATTAAAGCTGGTACCGCCTCTGCAGTTGGAGAACCTTTTGTCATCTCCATTTTTTTTGTCGTTGTTTTTTTTGTTTTTTTTCAGTTGGTGACGTCACGAAGTGAGAGCTCGTGCGGCTCCGTATCAGGAGCTCGCGGGGAAACAGGGAAGCTTGAGGAAAGTCTTCAAGCGAAACAGAGCCAGTTTCCCCCGGATAACAACCGGAGGTTTTTGTTTTATACAGCTTCTTCCTCCGTGAATGACCTCCGAGCACCGAGGCAGAGTTTCTTCCCAACCCTGGAAGTGGTTTGGAGCTGAAAAGTTATCGGTGCTTAGGTGAACTTGTCCCGGGTCGCCGCTGTGTTGTGGCGGATGCTAGCGACGAAGAACCGGGGAGGAGAGATGGAAATGTCGCAGCGCTGAACGGGGGCTCAGTTTCACACAGGGAAGCGAAAATATTCAAGCCTAGGAGACGTAAAAAGGGGGTTTAAAGATGGCAGAAGCTCGGTCAGAAGAAGAGGAGGAAAACCTGCGGAGAGACACCCGGGATCAAGTGGTCCGACGACAGCCGAACAGCTCCGGAGGTAAATAAAGGGCAGAAATGCTCAGATTACTGCCCCGGTTTGCACCTGCTCACGCTTCAATGCTTCAATATAGTTTGTATAAAATCAGCTGTAACAACCGAGTGAGCTTTCTTATGAAGGAAAGCATAGTTTTACTCTATAATTAGTGTCCATAACAATAGATGTTGGGTGAAAAGTGAATTAAAGTGCGCTGTCTCTTTAAATGAGCGGCTCTTCAAAGGGAGCCAGCCAGCTGTGATATTTGGAGTATGACTGTGAAATATTACACCATGCTGACAAAAACTGGTCTTCCTCTCATCTCTGGCTGACAGGTCAACATTTTAATGCGTCACCATAAGTAACCAGACGCATTAGATCCTCCTACAGTCATTAGACTTATTAAAGAAAGCTTTTAAACACTTTTTTAAAATTATTTTTGAACGTTTCTGTTGCTAACTAATCAAACATTGTGTTAGCAATGCTTTAGGACTTTAATAATCTAATTATGGTCCACAATTCCCAACAATATGTAAATTTGTGAAACATAGAAATGAAAATGTAACATTTAGTCTTTTTAGTAGCTATAATAAATAAAAAATTTTAGACTGTTGTCCATTTTATTCGGACAAAGATCAAATTTGTTTCTATAGATTGTATTTTCACCATTAAAACAATGAGAGAGAAACAAAATGACACTCAGCTTGTATTATTTTCAAATTCTCTTAAGGTACATCAAACTAGAATAGTATGGTCAATGGGAATAAAAACAATAAATAATATATGCATATGTTTACCAGAGATATGTAGGAACTGCCTACATTTATTTGAAAATGGTGTAATTTGGTAGTTTGACTACACTGTGCGTTTTACTTTCACTTATATATCAATGAACAAACACATTTTAGCAAAAACATCTATGAAATTTAGATTCAGCCCTACAGTTTATCATAGAGTGAGACCTCTTGTCTCTACACCAGCTTTGTTGTAATTATATTGTAGCCGTTGGAGGTCAAATGAATATAGATAAGCACCATTTATTGGAAGTACTTTAAACTCTGTATACTCTCTCACTCCTCGTTCCCAATTGGTGGTGACGTTCCAAGTAAAGTGTTTCATCTGCTTAAAATTTGATATTTTTATAATTATGTTACTTATTTGTAATTTTAGTTTTAAAATGACCAGAATTTGCTTATGACTTTGTTTTGTTTGACATCATTGTAAAAGACAAAATCAAAAGAAATCAAATGTTACTCTGTGCTTAAGTACAAAATACATTTTTACTCTTACTTGAGTAATATCCTGGGCGGCTACTTTTTACTTGAGTACAACTTATTGGTACTCTGCCCAACTCTGATGTTTACTTTGTTATCAGGAAATTCTTTAAACTTAAGTTCACTTTTTTTAAAGCAACGGTGCATCAGGTGGCGTAATTACTGATTAGTTGATTTTACAGCGACTGACTGTAAAATGTCTGCTCAGATCTGTAATAGTTCAGTGATTTTCAGAATATTTATTAACCCAGTTGTTGGTACTTTTGTCGATTGACCAAAAATGTTTTTTGATTGTTTGTTTTTCTTTATTTTTATCCTCTTAAGTTGTAAATACTGGAGTCCTTGCTGGACAAATATGCATTTGCAACAAGTTAGCTTCAAGTTTCTTGGTATTGTTTGAAATTACATGAGCCAAATGCTTAGTTTGGTATCACATAAGGAAAACATCTGACAGGATCATCGATATTATCACACTTGAAATCTGTTTTGTAGGTTAATGTTTGAATTTAGCTGCTTCCTTTCGGCACTCAGTGACTCAGAGAGACTGTGGGTAAACCATGCGGTTCCACTGTGGGTGTGGACTGATTCAACCCAACGGCATAAATCTTTAAGACAACATTCAGTCATATCACTGTACAGGTCAAAACTTGCCCAAACCAAACTAAGAAACCACTTTCTCCTCCGACACTAACAGCTGTTTGATTATATGCATATGTTGTTGCTTGGCAGAATGTTTTTGGACTCAATCATAGAAACATAAGGTTGTCATTTTACACCTTTTACCTGTCCTAGACTGTTGTTTGTTACTGTCTGTGACGACCTAACCTGTGGTTAAGGTGGCTGTGGCTGTAAAAAATTACACACAACACATGTAACCAAGTTTTTAAACATCTACATTCCACCATGACACCATTTTTATGTCATTGTCATTGTTTTGTTTCTCCTTGAGTTTGTTTTTAAAGCACTTTGGTTTGGAAGTCAGCAGGATTTAAAGTGTTGTGGCGACGGCTTTAACCGTCAAGAGCCACTGAGAGTCATAATGTTGCTATTTTCAACCCTAAAATTATAACTTACTAAAAAATATGGTGGCTGTTCATTCCTTGATATAAAGTGACAGTTTTAGACTTTTGTTTCAGCCCCAAATTCAATGGCCTTGGTGTTTAGTCTCACCCCTGCAAAGTATTCTTATTTTGAAAAGTAGAAATAACTTTATGTTGAAATGTTTGTAGCTGAAAGAATAGCTCTGTGATGAATATTATTGCTTTTCATCAGTTTTACAGATTCTATCAGCCTTTAAGTCAGAATATATTGGATATCTCTAAGCTTGTCCCAATAAATTGTCCCAGAATTTATTGCGATAAACAATTCAGATTCCCAAAGATCAATAAGCTTTCAATTCAAATGAACATTTAACACTGGAACTGAAAGACATTTTAAATATCAAAAATAAATAAACAAACCACAAAAACAATGAATAAAACTGATCTTAAAAAAAGGGTAGTTCAGACCAAAACAGCAGACTGAAGATTTTTATCATCCAGTTTTTAGTAGAAAACTGCATAAAATCATGCAAATGGGAAATATTGAGTTTTTTAATTTAATATGTGATTAATTGATTTATTGCTTGTTGATATAGATGTTTCAGATGTAATTTCGTAAAGTTTAATGATTAACAAAGCTGTAAAGAAACAGAAAATATAAACGAAATCATGTAAAAAAATATATAAAGAAAACAATACATTACATTAGACCAACTCACCTACGTTAAAAACAGAAGAAAAAGAAGAAAATGTTGATTTGAATCACACTAGAACTCAAATAATCTTGTAGTTTTACTGGGTTTTCCTTGAAAGTCCAAACATTTCTCCTGCTAGCCAAAATAAAACGGTAACCAAGGCAACGGTAACACAGCAGGAAAAATTAAACCAATATTTGACTTTTTTAGGGCAGTCTGAAAGGCCCATTTGAGGTCTTTTCACCCTCAAAACATCCGATTTGTGCCAATTTAATATGTTGTGCTGAACTGGTAAATATGTATCAGATCGATTTGGAAGTGCCTGCAGTCTGAACGGTCATGTCGCATTTTATGTCATCCCACACCAGAAGAAGACAGATCTAGATGTAAACAGTGGCTTCAGGTAACCAATGCTAATTCTTTAAAAGAAAGCAAAAATAAAAAAGCAAATGTAAGTGTTTGCACTGTTTTGTGTTGGTCTGTCACCTAAAATCTTAATAAAATGCAGTAAGTTTGTGATTCTACTGTGAAAATCTGTGTAAAGACTCAATAGAGTTTCATCTGAGATGAAGGAACAAGTCAATGTAAAATCAGGTTCAATTTAACTTTAACATTCATTTATTAAATATAACAAACCTGGCAGAAACAGGTAAAGAAAATATATATAAAAAGTCTAATATCATACAGTTCTGAAGTCGTTGACGGAACCAGTTTATGACAACTTTTGGTTTTAAAGATGGCGGCGTCCATTATTACTTCTGTAAACAGAGCGCTGCTGTGTGATGTCAGAGTTCTTCTGCACATGCGGCTCGCTTTGGGGTCGTAAACCGTTCACACAGAAGTCTGACTGCAGTTGCAGTTAATTAGTAGTATTAACGAGCATTAAAAAAAAGCAACTTGAATTTCAGCAAAAGGTTGGAGCATTTATTTGAATTTTTTTGTAAATGTAAAGGTCCACAGCAAAGGCATTTAGAAGAATAAAACCTTGATCCTAAACATTAATTTGAAGTAAAAAAAGCACAAAGCATAACTGCTCCAGTCATTTTCCTCAGGTGTGTTGCTGTAATGTATTCATGTTGTGGAAGTGTGTTGAGTAAAGGGCAGTATCCGGGTTGTATAACGGGGCTTAGAAAGAATAGAGAGCTCATGAATAAAGGAAGGTCAGCGTCTCACCTGCTTCACAGAGACAAAAACCAAATGCAAATGAGACCAACTAGACTGGAGCTGCTGTTTGTTTTTGACCTGCTTCTCCTTTTCCACCAGGTCACAACCTGCAGCAGGTTTACAGTCGTTCTGTACAACATATTAAACATTATTAAAAGCAAATTGGCTGTACTGTTGAACATCCTGTTATATATTTATTGCATTATGCATCTAATCTCTGCTTTTAATAATATATGAGGCCAGATGGTTTTAAGTTTTAATGTTTTTCCCACTATACTGTCAATTTATTCACTGCAAAACACCAAATCTTGCCAAGTGTTTTTAATCCAGTTTCTAGCAGAAATATATTAGTACAGTTGAATTAAGATAAAACTAACTTAAGAGCAACTTATCTGTAAGATATAGAAGCTTGTTTTAAATAAATAATTTAAGTAAATGAAAAAGTACTTGTTCCACTTACAACATAGGGAAATTGTCTTAAGTAAATTTATCTATATCTTTCTGAAAACATACTTGTAAGTTAGTTTTGTCTTATTTCAAGTGTAATAAGATATATGCACTGAAAACCAGATGAAAAATACTTGGTAAGATTTGGCGTTTTTGCAGCTTTGGTTTTGTTTCTTTTCAGTAGATTTTATTTTATTTTTTTGCAAGTAATTGAACTTTTATGCCAGCCTTACTACTTGTTTAATGTTTAGTTATTTGTATTTTTTATTCCCTTGATGGGCGTCATTCACTGGAACTATTCAAGTTTTCTCTCATATATGTAAAATATTCTTATTTTGACTATTTTACAAAATATTCAAATATTATTAATCTTAATAATTATATATTTTGGTAAGAAAATCCTCCTTTTCCTCACCAAAAGGTACAAACACTAGTTTTAATTGTTGATTGTTGTTTTGACTTTAGACAATAAGTCCTATTTTAGGAGTTAAACATGTTTGTCAACAAAAACAAGACATTTAATTAAAAAACAGAAAATACTTTCTATATCATAAACTTTTTCTTTAGTTTTTATCCTTCCAGGTCAGAAATATATTATCAGTTTGATTTTTAAACTTTATTTCATAGCTATTTCACCATTTAGTTTTTTAATTATGCGATTATTTATATTTGTAAAACTCTGGTAAAGTGCGTTTGGCAGCACGGCAGGCTGTTGTCGTTGGGTTTCCTTGGTAACTGAACAGGATGGATGTCAGACCTTCAGGACAGGAAGGAAACATGAGCAGGTGACGTCAACGGAGATGTTTTTACAGTTTAATCACCAGACAAGCTGGAGAGGCAGACATTATTTTATTATCTATGAAACGAGATGGAAATATAATAAACAAAAATAATTCAAAAAAATAATAGCTAATTAAGTTCTGTTCTTTCAACCTGATGAGAAGAACAACTCTGAATTATTTGTTCTAATTAGTCAAAATAGATATTTTACATATTGTTAACGTAAATGCATCAGGTCTGGTTAAATTATGTATTGAAAGTCCTTCATTATTCTTTCAATATTTAACTCCTGGATTGGCTTAAATAGAAAACCAGATGTTTACTTTATATTCAGGACATTTTGGATAATTAACCATGAACCCGAATGTTTTTGAAAAGATGCACATAAACTCATGTTTTCTGTTTTCTAATAGATTAAAACTGCTGCGACAGAGTCGCCTCGATGTCTCTGTGTGATAGTTACCATGGCTGCAGAAACACTGATAAACAGAAGGATCAGAAATCAGCTTTAGCTGTTGCAGTAATAAGATTAATCATGATATATTCTAATCTGTCTTTTTGACCTTCAAATAAAACAAGTAGAGAAGAGTCCTGTATGTTTACAGTCTAACTATTACATTTCATCAACAACAAGGTCAGTATATTAACCAAAATATCATTCCCAGATTATTTGATCATGAGAATAAATAAGACTCTTCACCTTGGCTAAAATATCCTTGAAATAAATACATAAATAAACCTTTTAACTGTGACCTTTCATACTGAAAAGTTTACAAAATAATACCTTTAGTCATCGAATACTCACACCTCCTCTAAAAGCTCTCATTACTTCAGATTGTAATAGTATAAAAACATCAAATATACTTAAAGCGAGTCAACTGACATTTTGTCACCATTTCAGATTCCCAAACTGCATTTTTTTGTCTGAATATGTTAGATTTTCTTCACAAACATTGAAGTTACATTCCAGAAAATATCAGCGAATACTGAACTGGACATAAACTACTGAAGAAATATAGTCAGAAAAAAAGATTTTTAAACTTTTCATCACCATCCTGAGAGTTAAAGTCGATTTGTTTGAAAAACTGCAGATTAAATCAATTAACTCACTGATTCCCCTCCCCTACCTGTTGCTTGGCCAATCCTGGCTGAAAGAAAACTTCTTCATTTTCTTCTCTCACAAGAAGGACAATTTATTCTGTTTAGTAAAGTGAGTATTTAACTGAAAGCAACGTTTTAATGCATAATAAAGATAAAATGTGAAGTTTTTCTGCACCAGCTCATTATTACCACATTCTGTGTAAAACAAAGATATTTTAACTCATCACAAGAGTCTGAGCTCCATTAAGATGCTCTTCGGCTTACATCATTTCTATTTTACAAATCTGTTTTAAATCAGTGCTGTCATATCTGAATTTTTATTTCTTCTGACTCCAGTATTTAGCAACACAGTGAAAGATTAAAACTGAACTATAATAAAACTTGTCAGATATTTTCTGCTCTGCTCTGTTTGCATGCAGAGTTCAAGCTTTAACGCTCTTGCGTCGTTAATTGTTCTGGCATCTGAGTTGTTTCTTTTTTCTTTAGGGGTGGGTTGTTATGAAAACCGTTTGATCAGCTGCTGTAAGTTAAGCTCCATTTTCCAGCCATTATATCAGAAACGTGCTGGAAAATAATTGGCTAAATGTTAAAACATTCAACCCACCTTTCCAACAGATGTCTGTCTGAGTGAAACAGGTGTTGGAAGTTAAACGTGTGTTTTGGTTTGTTGAAAGCTGGTAACTGACTAAATAATAAGAAGCTTTAAGGTTTTGCATCTTAAATCCAAGTATTTTACCTTTTTATAACAAGGATTTAAGAAAATAAGATGCACTGGATTTCAGAGATCAATTAAAGGAAAAATGTGAGCAGAAATGTTTTATTTTCTTCTAAAATTAAATCTTTTGCAAACTCTTTTTAATTATTTTCCCCTTGGTGGGTGTAAACTGCAAAATACAGCTGCAAATTTCTCAACCTTGACCTCTGACCTCCTCCTGAGAGAGCAGAAAGCATCCCGATGACGAGTGCGATGTGAAATCTGCTGCATTGGTTGTCTGCGTGTTGCAGCGCAGCTCCAGCTCACCGCTAAGACAAACATCTGGAAGTGTTAAAACCCTGATGACTCTTGCAGAATCCCGCTGCAGCCAATCACAGCCCCACTTCCTGGAAGCTCCCAGCCAATCGGGGGAGCCATCCGGAGACGATGGGCTGTCCGGTTAGAGTTTCAGAGGCTGGGAAATTAGAGGAAAAGCAGACACAAGCCTGAGGGGAGTGACTTTCAACTTTTCAAATCGCAAAACGAGAAGAAAACTAAGAAGTAAAAAAATATTTTTAGGCTTTAAAGTTTAGTTTTCTTTAGATTCTTAGAGAACTCAAGCTGACCTAGTTTACACTTTGGACTGTGAAGAAAAGCAGTGGAAAGGAGGTAGGCAATGGAAACGTTCGCATCCAGAAAGGAAAATCTTTTTCTCTCTAGTTTTTTCTTATCATTAAATTTAGAAAACGTGAGACTAGTTTGTGTTAACAGTTTAACACGCATCTAAAGTGATGCTTTGTTACAAGACTAAATAGAAAACTGCTTAATTTGATTAGCATATTCTACATTTATTGTTGTAACTTTAGGTAAAATACAGTGAAATGTTGAGTGACACTTTTCACCTTAATGAATGTCTTTATTTGTTATCTTGTTTGAGAAATAAAAATGCAAATTATGGCGAAAACAGATGAGAAATTGTTGGTTTAAGGAGGGAAGAAGGTGGCGTCCATGTTAAAAGCTGGAGCCATGAGTGGGCAGATAAAAGCAATGATTCATCTGGTGGAAAACAAAGTTTAGATGAGCTCATCACTTTTCTCTGTACACTGTAAAGCAACCAGTCTGAATAACGACACATTTAACATTCCTGGATAACATGTTGTTTAAGCTCAGATTAGAAAAGAACAAAAAATAGCAAGAAATGTTGGGTATTCAACAAGTTGAAGTTAAAGTAGGAAAGGCTGCCGTACTCCAGGCATCACGCCAGTCATTTTAAGGATGTTTATTGGTCCCCCGAAAAACAACAAAGACCCGGAGATGATCACCAATCAATAAAATCCCCACGGCCGAACTTGAAAACTGGACGTTATGCTGCTAACACTTAGCTTTTGTCAACAACTCAGGCGGAAGTGAAAGCACTGCGCACTGTTATTTCTTTTTCTTAATATTTGTGATCTGTATTTTAATTGTGCAAAATAAACTAAACTGAATCTAAACAACGATGGATGACAAAACTTTTTCTCTTGGCCCATTATTGGATAACTTTTGCTTTACAAAACGATTTGATTGGACGGTGGAAAAGACTTTTGTGTTCAAGTTGTGCTAAAAGGAGTTGGAATAAATAGCATATAAATAAATAAATGTTGAGCTCATATGTCAAATATTTAGCAGCAAAAAGGAATTTTGAATGGAAAATGTTGCTTATTTTGTCAGTATGGTTTCATACTAGTAAAATCCTTGTGTGAATCAATTTTATTGATTAAATTGAACTTTTTAGAAAAGAAAGTTAGAAAAAAATTTAATGTTGAAAATTGGATCTGGTATGAAAAAAAATCTGATTATACTTTGTTAGGGGTTATTGCAATATTCACCAGGCTATTGAGATCATATGTTTTTCTAAAATTGCAAAGCTCATTTAGCTGCTAATTGTTGCAAGATTTAATAAAGCAAATGTTGCTTTGTACTTCTCCTCAGGTCGCCCTGACAGACGTAAGCCGGAGCATCGCCACAGGTACGAGGTTTCTCTCCTGTCAGCTTGACTGTCTGCCAACAGGAAGTGTGTTTTATTCCTCCCACATGTAGAGAACCGCCTGGTTCATGAGGTGATACTGTTTGATGCTGAACCTTTTTGATCATTTCAAATGAACGTTTGGATCAAGAAAAACTTCAGCAACACTTTATTTGAAAAGGTGTGCATGAGACTGACATGATGACACTGAAGGAGTCTTCATGAATATTTACAGCTGTTGTCATGAAGTATCATTTGTTAAATAATGACACTTTTAAAGCAAAGCTTTGCATCTCCAGAACCAGAACCGAACACGGAGAAGCAGCATTCAGCTTTTATGCATCACAAATCTGGAACAAACTTTCAGAAAACTGCAAAACAGCCGAAACGCTGACTTCCTTTAAAACTTAATGGTTGTCTGTGTTCTATGACTTTATATTTCTGTGTTTTTATGATGTAAAGCTCTTTGAAATTCCTTGTTGCTGAAATGTGTTATACAAATAAACTTCATTCTTTCAAAGTTGACTGTTTTAATTAAAGTTTTAATGGAACTTGTCATTAATTACCAAAAAATGTAAACTCGATACTTTTAGTGTAACTCTTAGTGAAATTTTACATTAAAAGTGTCATTATTTACCAATGACACTCCATCATAACAGTTGTAAGCATTCATAAAGACTCCTTCATGTTTACGACGGTGTCATCATGTTGGTCTTATGCACATCCCTTCAAATAAAGTGTTACTAAAACTACTTCTGATGTCCAGAAGTTAAAGTCGTCCTGCTGTTTTTCTGCAGCTCAGACGTTTCTCCTGTTTCTTTGCAGACTTCCAAGTTTAATTTCCCTCTTCTTTTTACACACTCCTCAAAGTATTTAGTCTGTTGCCTGGTTGGCATAGCGACCTGTAAAAGTCACTGGGTTAAAGGAGCCTGTGTGTGTTTATTCAATAAAAAACAGGGGAACTTGATCCATCAGGTTTTTAATAATTTAATTGGTTTTACGTGTTAAGTTACCTACTTTTTATTAGACTTATACTGTAGTAATTGCTTTCAGCAGCTAACCTTCAGCAAAATGTGTTTAAAACTGCAAAACAAAGGCGGCTTTGAGTGCAGAAGTGAACCAGTGCAAAATAAAACCCTCAGAGGATGACTCAGAGCCTTAAACTGCATCGTAAAGCAATTAGAAATGGCTTTTCTCTCCTGTAAAACCGAACCTTCAGAACATTCAGAAATGAGAGCCTTAATTTATAGACAAGTGGCGATGCATCAAATGGTAAATATGCTTAGTGGAGCGTTTTCTGTTCGTTTAATTGGTGTGAATGTCTGGATTCTGCTTTACATCGAATGCCAAACAATAGAGTATGTTCCAGTTTTAATTTGAGAGTAATCTTAATGTAACCCCACTGTTAAAAAATGTTTAAGCAGTTGCTAATAAACTATTCTGCTCTGCTGTCAGTTATTCACACACACATGCACGCACGCACACACACACACACACGCGCGCAGACACGCCTAAACATGATGTAATAGAGGGAAAGGCTTTAAAACTGTTTGCCAGTATCAACACTTAAATTAAGCAAGAAAACCCTCAGAAATAAACAGTTAATGCAACGTCATTTACTGCAATTACCTAATTCCTATTAGGGATGCAAGTTATCAATTGATGAGTTAATTGATCGACTAACAACTCTAGTTCTTAAGAACTGGTCGGCCCTCCATCTTTCCATAACATTAATTTTGTACATCATTATATTTAAACTTTTTTGTGTGTCAATTTTGTTAAATACTGACTGAATAAACAAAAATATATGTTTTTCTCAAATTCTTAAACTTTTACAGACCTCAAACTCAACCGTGATTATTGTCGTCGTGTCTTTTTATATCATGTTTCAATTTTTCTCTTAATGGGGAAACTCTTGAAGAACAGAGTTAAAGGTCCAGGAAGTTCTGTTGTCTTGTGATGGTGCCATGATTTCTGTCTGTTTTTATTCAGCTTCAGAATATTTACCTTTAAAAACCAACAACTTTGGCTCAGTTTAAACCTGTTTGATGATTGAAGTTTGATTTTAGTGTCAAGGTAAACTTTAAGCTCTGTGTTCATGTTAATGTTAACTATTTGACAAAAAAATCATGTAAACTTTATTATGGCTGATAATTGTTATGTATTTTGTGTATTTCTTGTTATGCTTGGTAATTAATATTTAATCTGTCCTTATTGGTTGATGCTTGCTTTGTTTCTAAACATTAAAGGATGACTATTTTTTGCAAAGGTCAAGTTTTTTTTCTAGCATTTGTTATGGGAAAATAACTGGTTTAAAGTCTAAGTACTGGAGAATTGGATATCAGAATAAAAGATTTTTAACAGTAAAAGATACAGAATGAGGTGGAGTAATGTTGTTTCCTGTCTCTGCAGCCAGGGTCCTCTCTCGTCCATCAGAGCTGTCATCAAGAGAAGTAAGTGTCAAACTTTATGACCGTTTCCTGTGAAGTAGAAACACGAACATTCACAGCCATGAAGCCAAAGTAGGTCAAGTTTAACTTTGATTAGAAAAGAAACTGTTTGGCTTTTTCTGGGCGATACAGATTTTTTATTTTCAGATCTGACTTTCCAATTCTGTTTTTCTTTTGTCAGATGATTAAGTCGGGTCAATAATAATAATAAATAGAAAAAAATACAACAGAGGTAGTATAATTGTTGATAATTGTTTCATTTCCAGAAGGAAATGAAAGACTTACTTGATTTTACAAATTTTTTGTCTGAAGATATAGCTGAGTAAATCAAACTATAATTATTTGCAGGGTGGATGTCTCTAAGCCATAAACATCGATTCATTTACTGGACCAGAATCAATGAGATTTATCAGTATTTGACCTGATCAGAGCTGGTCCCAGATATGTTGATTAAAGAAATTTAACCTCCACACCAGAAATTCAAACTAAATCAAACTTTCCTTTTAAACTCTTTACGCAACTTTTAATTAATCTGGAAAAATGTTGCCTTTAATGTTTGACCTTTTCAGATATAATGAAACCCAGCCTGGCTCAGAGTTTACAACTTAACGACTTCCCACCTTTTGCTTCCCTCACGTTTCTCTGACAAATATCACACAGGGTTCTAGTATCCTAAATAACTCAGATGTCCTCCCTCTGCAAATCTGAAGCTTTTCCAAGTGTGTCAGGTCAAAGTTTTGATGTTGGACCATCTTATGGAATGCTATAAATATCTTAGACATCTGGTTTCATATTCTAGTATCTTACAGTTTTAAATGCAGCTGTTTGGACCTGAATAAAACGGATCTCGTCTGTGTTATAAATCCCAACATAAAGAGTTGAAAGAAAGGGGGGAAAAAAGCTCTGGATTTATTTCAAATGCTGTTTTCTATTTGAACCTTGGTCCAATTTAAAACAACTATGCTAGTTTTGTTTATATGGCACTTTATGCTAAGAAGACTGGATAAAAAGTATAAAAAGACTAAAACACATAAAACATAAGGAAAGCTGAAGAATAGAAGCAGGTTATCAGTTTTAACTTAATGCAATGGGTTTCGTTTTAATCTAATTTGAATAATGAACTGAGCTTATTGTTCTGTAATGTGTGACTGAATTGAAATTATTTTCTTTTAAAGTGGATCTCAACAACATTTGTTATCAGTAAGATGAAATATTGTCAAAAACATCTTTAATGCTTAAAAAAAATAAACCATTAAATCGAACTTCTGGATTTGAGGCATTTTTCTACTAACTTTAGATTTTCTGGTGACGTTATTAAAGACGTTGGTTCATGGCTTTGAAACATTGTTCAGGTTCATCACAATAACAATATGGGATTGATCTTTCTTGAATCATTTATATTAAACTTTCAGCTTTGTTGTTGCTTTATTTTAACTTTGTTTTAAATTTCTCATCAGCTTCAAGGTCCACGTCTGTCTCAGAGACGCAAAGAGACAGAGAAAGAGACAGAGACAGGAGGTAAAACTCCCGGATAATTATTATTTATTTGAGATGAAATAAATGCAGTAAAGTCAGTGTTCAGCAGCACTAAATTATAAGACATTTCTGTCATTTTTACAGGTCAGACAGACATTAATTAATTAGTGTCATTTATTACTATTTGTTAAATATGATCAGTTTTTCAGTTTTTACATATTCCTAAACTACTTTTAGGAGTTGTATAATTTAGGATAAATTTAACTATATCAAGATGAACCTCGTCTCTAGAGTGCCTCCCCATCGCAAACTTGATAGAGCCTGAAAAGAAATAAAAACATGTAGAAAGTTTCAAGTAATAAATTCTGAAAATTACGATGAAATATCGGGGCCTGTTGGAAAAAAAAAATTATTACAAGAATAAAGTTAAAATATTCAGAGAAAAAAGAATTAAATCATATTATGAGAATAAAGTTGTACAACAGTAGGTCATAATATTAGTCATAATATTATCAGAATGAAGTTGCAACATTAGGAGAAGGAAGTAATTTTATAACTCCTACTTAAAAAGTACATTAAAATTAGGAATGTTGAGCCTCTTGAAGGTTTTATTCTACTAATATTATGACTTTATTTTTGTATTTTAAATAATCTAGTTTAGCTCTGACACTCTCATAGAAAATATTTTAAAAGATTTATACAAGAACATGATTCAGTTTGTTTTATTTTTTATATATATAGTAAAATCGTTTTAAGTGGAACCTAAAAAAAAAGGAGACATTAGACATGTGGTTGTCCAGAACCACATGAGAAAAATATTAATTATAAGAAAGGATAAAATTTTTTTCTTATTGATAACTTTGATCTATATTAACACAAACTATTTTCACTGGTTGAATAGAAAGACATAATTAAATTAATCAGCTGAAGCCATTCTTTACAAACTGACTCCTTGTTCTTTTTATAAACTAACTGATTTGATTTATGCATCCCTGCCACATCGGATGCGCAAACAACTTCCTGTTGTTTGTCGGTTGCTAGGCGACCAGAGATCACCATCTTGGCAGCAGAGCCGCTGCCCTCCACATCCTGGTTTCCTGGAACCGTTGGAGGGATTCCTCCACCTCCTCCTCCGCCTGCACAGATCTGGGGACCCACGATCGCTCCGACGATTCAGGTGAGGCGTGGATGATAAACGACAACATTTCTACATCATGGTAGGAGATTTAGCAGCAAGCGCTCTATCATTTACTTGTGTGTTTCAGTTACATCCTTTCTTTGCCCACCTGTTACCTAGCAACCCTAGCACAGTTCCGCCTGATCCATAGCAACCCCAACAGAGTTCCACCTGTCACCTAGCAACCCAAGCTGAGCTCCAGCGCATGTGGTCAGCTGGTTTTAACGCCGTATGCGCTGTACAATGGCTGCTGGAAGTGACAAATATTTTGTTGTCGACTTAACATCCAGAAACCACTTTTCAAAGATGTCCGATTGTATAACTCTGGATCTGTTTGCAGCCATTTTCACGTGTGAGTGTAAACGTTAAGTTGGGGGGTGTGACCAGCAGCAGCTTATTTGGATTTAAAGTGACAAGACGCCCTAAAACAGCTCAAAATAGGCTGAACTGACCAGAATAAAATCTCATTATCTAAGCTGATTTTGTGTAAAAATGTGATTAATATGTTTTGTGTAGACCATAGATCTGTTCTAACCTGTTCATGGAAGCGTTTTAGGTCACCTTTAACCCTTGTTTCCTTCTGTAGCCGCCTCCTTCCTATGAGGAGGTGATCAGAGAGAAAACACAGGAGCAGGTTCTCCATCCTCCTGCCTCCTCCTCTTCCTCCTCACCTTCAGTTTGTAGAACCACCATCGCCACACAGACCGACCCAGGACCCGCCGCCGACCCTCAGGAGACTCGCGGTAAACCAGGAAGCTGATTGGAAGGAATTCTAGATTTGAATATTTATTATTGAAAGGAGTGTTTTGTGTTCTCAGATAGGAGATCAGCGAGGCCCCCCCGGCCGCCTCCCCCCTCCTGCACCTCTAGACCTCCGAATGCTGCTGATGTCATCATCACCTCCAGCCAATCAACTGTTAGCTCTTCTGAGGCGAACAGCGTAGCTACCAACGCACATCCTGAGCCTCTAACACACACCTCCACACACACGCAATGCTCCGACTTCCTCAGTGACCAGCAGTTGCCTTCAGCATCAGCATTGCCTGACCCATCCCCAGATGTTCCCTTGGAGCGCCCCAGGCCACGCCCACGCACAAGGCTAGCTCGCCAGCCAGTTAGCGACGAGGTTAAAGTTCAGACTTTGGTTAAGCTGCGTGAGGACGGTTTGGCCACGTTAGCAGCACGTGGAACCAGCAACGCCACCAACTCGGAGGGGAGCAACGGGAAGTACCTGCAGGAGCTGCTGGAGGCGTTCAGCTCCAACGACTGGGGCTTCCCTGATCACTGCAGCGAAGACAGCGAGCGCAGCCAATCAGAGAGCGAGGACGGATCAGAGGAAGAGGATATGGCGACTCTGAGAGCGAGGATACAAGCGTTCGAACAGCAGGTCGCTGATGAGAACTGTGGAGACTTCAATACTGGGAATGTTGAAGGTTTCGTTGTCACAAAAAGACCAGAGCCTCGACCTCGGCCTCGTCTCCAGGGGCAACCGGCCAAATCGACCCCACCTGTCATCGCTCCAAAGCCCAAAAGCTTTTCACCTTCCCCCAAACCCTCCAGCAAGGTATTTTGGGAAGACGAAGGTGTTGCTGTGGAATCAGGCAGCCTAGAGACGGTAGAGTCAAACCCTGAAGCTCCGTCTTCTGCAGAAGCATCAAAATGTGACCCAGGGTCAGACGTCAAACCTTCCCAAACCCCTGAAAAGCCCACCATAACTCCAAAACCACAGACTGTTACAGAACCGCTCCCATCAAGCGCCCCAGTCCCGGCACCCAGACCGCCTCCACCCAAACTCACATCCTCCATCAGCAGCGACTCCTTCCCCCCGAACCCAGGACCCCCAAAGAGGCCTCCTGTCGCCCCCAGAGCTAGCCTGGGCGCGCCGCCGCAGAGCGGAGATGAAGCTACGCAGAACACTGTGACCCAAACTGGTGAGTTTTAGTTGGGTTACATCTCCATTCTGAACAACTTCTAACCAATTAGTGTTCCGACTCAATTACAATTTTTATTAAAGTTAATTGCATGGCTTTTATTTAATTCTTCCAAAGCTTCATTAAAGTTTGTTTTTATTTTTACCTGACCATTTTCAGAGACTACTATTTTCTTCTGTCTTCTCAACCCTTCAGGCATTTAAAAATATAAATAAACCCGAATAATAAAGCAGAATATCTTCTAATTTTATCAACTACACATTTTTAATCATTTTTTCTCAGTAATTAGGAGCTCAGTCTGGTGTTTCGACAACACTTGACATCTTTGACACTCAGTGGACATCTGTGTTTTTCCCACTGAAATTTCAGTTTAGTCTCTATGTCAGGAGAGTCATTACATTTTTTTATTGCATCTGAATGATCCACTGATTCTGCAACGCTGCTAATATCTTCAGCTAACACTTCAGGTTTGTGTATTGACTTTTCTTATTTCTTTTTTCTATTTCTTTTGCCCGGCAGTGATAGTGGATGAGCTCTAAAACTTACCTGGTTAATTTGATGTGGTTGTGAAACTCTTCATGTCTGTTAGCAGATATCTGCTAAAATGTCTCTGGTTATTTTCCAAACATTTTCTAGAAGAAAGTGTCCTTCTTCCTGTTTACGCTGCCAGATAGCCTGAATTAGCAACTGCTGCTGATAAGGAAGTTAAGTTATTGACTCAACTCCACAATGGTCTGCAGATGAGCTTCATATGAGATCTTTATCATCTCCACTGTTTGTTGCTACAGTGCTGACATGTACAGTGGTAAAAAAATTATTTCCTTTACTTTAGACGATAATAGTGTTTAAAAAAGAGACAAAAATCATAAAATTAGCACCAGTCTCCCAAGTTCTCGTACTCTTTCTAAACTGGATATTTAATCAGAGGTCAGCAGAGCAAATAAAACTAAATAATAATCTATTACAGATCTTTACAATCGGGACAATCACCAAATAAACACAATTGTTGATATTAAAATGACCAGTATCATTGATGCTAACATATTAGCATCACATTTCTGGCTTCTTCTACACTTCTGCCTCAGCGTCACTTGATGTCAAGTTTTAGTCCTCAATTGATGTGTCTAGTGTCAAAAAGCCACATTTACCATCATACCGCAGTGACAAACTGCTGCATCCTAAGTTCACATAGGAGCGTTATCGTATATCCTTCCTCCCAGACTCAATAACTATCACTGCTCCCAACAAAGACAATATGTGTTTACATCCCTGCTGGTATTTGCATAAAACCATAATCTTGCACTTATTGAACAGCAAGATAAACCTGAACTAAAAACATAAAATAAAAATATTTATCTAGATTTTATATAAGAATGGCTACATGTATAAATGTCTTCTGTCTTCCTAACTCAAGGGAAACTAATTTTATTGTCGACTTCATGCACTACAATGTTGTTTTTGTTTCTCCTGGTTTTAGTCCAGACAAGGAGAACCTTTATTTATCTATGGGTGATAATGAAGGGCTTGTTTTGGCGAACGTAACAGTCAGGAATTATAAACAGTTTGCAGGACATTAATAAAGAATGCAGTAAAATCTCTGGCATTCCTCTTGACAGTCTTATTGACCTCTATATTCTCACATCATTGACGAAAGCTACGACACTACGGGTCAAGTTTGAACCATCAAGATGATAGAATGATGCTCTGTAGAACTGATAGACAGTTTGGAAGCAGACTTTGTCTTGTCTATGCTTAAAGATTGTTAATGAGGCTGGTGTTGGTTTTTATGTGTGGACCTGCTGAGTCTGCAGCAACTTGCCCTTCAAGGACAATAAAGTTTAACCAAACTTTACTAGTGAGGTTGCACAGAGTGTGGTGTGGTTGGAGACAGTCTACGGCGAGCTGTGAACCTTATTGTTGCTGATAAATGCTGGTTTGGCCTATTTCTCTTTCTCTCTCGTGACTATAGCTGAATAAGAAACGTTCCAGTTAGCAGTCTTTATGGATTGCTGGGAGTCATTTTTGTTTTGTTTTTGATGTCATTTAAAAAAAAAAAGTTGCACAACAGAAAGTTGGCTTGCTTTAAATTGTTCATCAGAGAGACAACCTGGGGGAAGAAACCATTTCTGTGGCAACAGTTTTTTTTTTTCTCAAATAGCTCTGAGTGGCATTAACTTAAAGGTAAAAGTTTAACCAGTTTGTGTCCAGAATGTGTGTGGTCTGCAGAGATGTTAGCTGGATGTGCGCAATCTTTTGGTGAATCCTTACATCCTGATGCCGTGGTTGATATCTGAGTTAGGACAAAGCAGTGATGAAAGTTGATGGGAAGCCGCTGCTTCCCATCAACCAGTACACCACCTGGTTACCATGGAGACCAAACAGAGCCAGGTGAAGAGACATTGGTGAACACGAAGTCACTGATTTCTTTTTGACAGTGTTTCTTCCCTCCCAGCTGCTGTTTGAACTGGATGCTGCTTAATTAATATTATCCACAGAAGACAAATTCAAAGTCACTTTATTATATTTAAAATAATAATATTAATAAAAAATAATAAGTTATTGATTATAAATTTCTGTACCTAAAGATTTTCTGGCAAACTGTTGTAACTATAAAAGCTAGGGTTAGGATTATTTCTGTGGTTTTTATTTGGAAAATGAAAAATTCACAAAATGTTTGATTTTAACTTAAAATTACACATTTAAAGTTAATTTATCTTATAAATGTTTTAAATATGTTGTTTATTTAGGTATTTATTTAGGTTATCTAAATAATCTAAATATTATGTAACATTTAGGTTATTTAATTTTGATGGTTTTATTTCCCTATTTTACAAAGAGATAACTTCAAGATACTTTTCATAGGGTTCTATATGGTTCTATAGCAGGTTCTATGGAACCAACCCTATTTAGGGTTCTATAGAACCTTGTGAACAGCAAATATATAGCAGCAAAAACAAGTTGTTTTGGGGATTAGTTACACTTTGAATGATTTTCCATGTTGTGTTTATTTCCTTTTTCAGTGAAAGGAGGAAGTATCCGTTCCACCGTCAAACCGGCAGCACCGACTTCCCCTCGCAGAGCCAGCGGTAAGACTACAGGCCCTGCTGTGTGTCCCAGTTTCTAAGACTCTGATCTGGATGTAACTGCGGCACAATGGGGCGTTTGAGAGCTTAGAGACACAAATGCAGCTCATTTGTTTTGTGGCAGAAACATGCAAACATGTGGAGAGGTTTTATGTGCTAAGTGTTTGTATGTGACTATGTGCTTGGGTCCGGCTCAAAGAGGGAGGCCTGTGTGATGCAATCTAAACTTTGTGGGAGGAAAATGGGATGATTGTGTGAGAAGAAACAAGCCCCCACTGTTGTTGTGTGCTTGAAGTGTGTAGAAGTCTTGGTGTGTGTTGCTGACTGAGTCTTCAGCAGTTTTATTGCCTCTTTAAGTTACGCCGTCAACCAATAGATGCAGAAGTTTGGGGGCTTTTTGTTGATACCTCGTAAAAAATAGCTTATCAATCGATTAATCGTTTACTGGAGTATGCAGATTCAAACAAAGCCATGTGCTGAAAGAACAACACATTCAGAGCAGCAAGTAAGCCAAAACCATAAGACAAATATTCACATTTTTCATCTAATATAAATAAAATCATTTTCTGTAAACATGTCAAAGAGTTTCAGAAACCGAGAGTGGAGAGCTCGCTGGTTTCAAATAGATCGCTTAGCTTTACTTATAAAAATAACAGAAATATTCTCCACTTTTTCTTCATACAAAATTAATTTAGTGATAGAAAAGCCTTTTCACTTTTTCACAGCAATCAGAGCAACCAAAGCTGCTGTCTTTTCTTCTGTAATCATTAGCATCATTTTGGATCAATAATAAAATTTATCACTTAGCTAATTATTAATTCATCAAATACCTAATAGGCTCCAACACTCACCTTTTAAAAACAAAGCTTTTCAGAGTTGTTGCTGACCATTTCCTTCCCTTAATGACCACAGTGTCCTCCTCTTCTGACAGTTCACTATCAGAAGAGGAGGACATTCTTCTGAGTGTACTCAAACAACAAAGTTTAAAACACTTTGTTTTTTCAAAACAAAGTGTTTTGTTTTAAAACTGAGAGTTTGCTGTGCTCCTGTGACCTCCACAGTCTCAAGATCTCAAACAATATTATAACACCTCTGGGATTTAGCAGGATGACTAAAGAGTCACATCATAACAGTTCAGCCTACAAATCTGCAGAAACTACGTCATTCTGTCACAGAGAAAAATTTCAGGAATTTTCTATGAAGCTATGCAACAAAGACTTAAAGCAAAATGGCGTCCAGCAACACACAACTAGCAACTAATAATCTGGTCCTTCGTTTTAGTTCCTGTGAACATTAGAATCTGTTTTGACTCAATTGTAACTCAAGTTTATTTTGTTTACACAGTAAAATATGTTCTTCTAGTTATTATTAATCAAAGGCAGCTCTAAACAGGTGACTTTTTAAAATTTGATTTAAAGGAACTCAGTGTTTCAGCATATTTTCAGTTTTCTGGACGTTTGTTAAAGTGAAATAGAGCCATTTTTGTTTTATCTGAACCATCTGCAGCTTGATTATTCTTCATTTTTTATTGGTTAAATGTCAGGTTTTCATTAGCTATTAGCAGAAAACCATTATAATTGACAGAAATCAAGGCTGGAAAACACCAATCTGTTTAAATAATATATATAAAGAGTTTCGCATAGTGACACAGTAAATAATATTCTGAATTATTGATGGATCTGTATTAACTACATGCATCAGTTTCATGAGAATTTAAGGCCAATAGAGGGCGCTAATGTCCTGTCAGAGATGATTGTAGCAACACAGAAATTAAAAAACTCAAAATGTTAAAATCACCATACTAACTGTAATGGAAGTAGCTACAGATGTAAGTTTTTTATTTACCAGATTTATTCATCTTAGGTTAGTATTTATATGATGAATAAACCTAGTTAATCACCTGTTTTTCTCCTCCAGCTCCTAGTCTGGCCCCCAAACCAACTGCAGTACCACCGGCGCGTCCAGATCCGAACCCAGTCCCTCTGAAACCCGCAGCGGTCAGTCCTGCTGCACCCACCAAGCCTCCAGGACCTCCGAAACCCCCGACTCCGGCTCCGGCCCCCGCCATGAGGAAAGCCTCTGTGCCCCAGGCCAAAGCTGAAGCTAACAACCCTGCTAACCCAGTGTCTTCTGGGCCGACTCTCCCTCAGCGGTAAGGAAAGACTGAATAGTTGGGCCTGAACGCTTTGATTGAAAGCCTCATTCTGTTTTTGTGGATGGAGATGACATATTGTTAAGGTTATTAATGTAGAAATTTTCTATTTCATCCAGATCTGTGTTTGAGGTCTAATATACTATTTATATCAGCCATTTATATCAATATTTTTACATAAAACCCAAAGACTGCAGGATGTTTTTATAGAGCACATGGCTGTAGGGTTGAAACAATTAATCGTGAAGAATTGATTATTAAAATAATCGTCAACTAATTTAGTAATGAATTAATTGTTTGCAGGAGTATATAGTCTCCAAAAAGGACAATTTGCTAAAAGAACAACACACTCAAAGAAGTACAGTAATTAAGCCAAAACTCTACCAAAGTTATGTACATTTTGCATTTAAGATGAAAAATTATCTTTGTTTGTGAATATATTCTGGCTAAATCTCCTCCTGTGGAAGATTTAGCTTCACCTGGTGCAATTCTGTAAAAAGTGTCTTGTTAAAAGGCTTTTCGGTTAATCCAATAAATAATCAACAGATCAGCCCTGCACTGTACTGATATTAAGTCGAGCAGAAACGGCTGAGCTTTTCATTTGACGTTAGAAGTATTTTTTGCTTCAGATGCATCCTTTGCTATAAATGATCAAGTGTTCAATAAAGTTATTGCATTTCAGGCACTAAAATGTCTATTTTCTTCTTTTAATGTATTTATAACACTGTATAAAAAATATGGATTAATCATCAGAATATAGATTAATCAATAAGTAAAATAATCGTCAGTTGCAGCACTGTGTGGCTGCTTCACTCCATCTGCAGAGAACATGTTTAATGTCTGTCTGTCTGTTGAATCCTAACTACAAACTGGTTTTCCTGCCCTGTTAGACAATACATTGTAGTATTTGTGTCATATTAGCTGTATAAACTGTTTGTATAATATTTTTTAAAGTAATCTTTTTGTCCTACAGGAGTAAAGATACATAATCATAAGTTCAGATGGTTTCATTCATATTTTGTCTCTTCTTTTCTTTCCCAAGTCCAAGTGTTAAGCTCCTCCCTCTTCGTCCTCCACCAATCAAATCCGCCCCCAGCAGACCCCCTCCCCCTGCAATAAGCTCCTCAACCAATCAGATTGCTGCTGCCAAAGCTGAGCAGTTTTCATCAGCCACTCAGAGGGTGTCAAAGAAAGGACCGCCTCTGCCGCCTCGCCCCAAACCTGGACACCCTCTGTACAACAGCTACATGGTACTCTCTCACAAACACACATGAAATCATAATAAAACACAGAGTATTGTAGTAATTTAAATTTGTTTTCCAGAAACAGGAAGTCCTGATCGTTCTTGACGATCCAAATCCTGCTCCTGCTCAGTCGCAGCAGGCAGGTGAAGGGACGGATCAGAGCAGCGTTACGGCCGACATCGGCCCGTCTCAGTGTCTCCTGGACCTGGACACCCTGCCAGAGACGGTCCAACATCAGGACGGCGAGTCAAAAACGGCCATAGAAGACCTCAACCAGTCAGACTTCCAGGTACCGACCAGACAGATTTTATTTATTCCTTTTAAAAAGTATAATTCCTGGAATCTTAATGACTAAATATTTAAAGTTTTTAGACAATTTCAACAAGCCTTCATCTGTCAGATGGTTAAAACCCAACACAGCTTCTGGACGTAGCTTTTGAGCTGGAAAATAACAGATTGACACGTTTGCTTGAAGCAGAAAGAGATCCAGGGTCATCCACTTAAATATATTGGTTTTAATCTTTTATATTTTATCAAAAAGCCAGCTGAGAATCAGTGTTCATATTTTTAGAACATCTTGAAAGCATCAACTCAAGAGGATGAATTTAAAAATAAAGAAATTTATTTAAATCAGTTAAATCATCATTCACTCTTAAAGACCCAAAGTTGTATAAGTTACACCACTAGGTGGCAGACTAACATTTTTTAAAATTACTTTTAGAAGCATTTGTACTACGCTGTACTTTTTACTTTCATTTGAGTAATGTTATTAGAAGTATTTCTGCTCTTAATTGAGTAAAATTTCTGGATTTTCTACCCACTGGATGAAAAACAAACATGTTTTAACCAAACATTCACTAGACAGAAGATTTTTTTCTGCTTTCTTAATATGAAGAAAAGCAGATTCAAGAAAATATTCCACTACATTTAAAAAATAAATGATAGATGGCAAACCATGTAATACAGGCAATTTAAATCTGTAACATGTACATGAACCAAACATGTACATGTTACAACATGGAGTCCATCATATTTACATGATATTTACATTTAAAACCCATTTTTATTCTTTGCTGTTTGATTCAAACAGAGTCTAAGTTTCTTTTATAATGATAAAACTTTTAATCTTTACTTTTAAATGTATTTTTCTTGTTCTTATTGGTGAATTGTCAACATGAACGTGTTTTAATGTGCTATATAAATAAGTTGACATTGACATGGAAACTAAAGCGTAGTAAGCAGAACTAACTAGACTTTAATGGGAATGTTCAGTCGGTTTTGTCTCGTGTTTTAAATGTTTTTCTTTGTTTTTCTTCAGTCCATTCTGCCTGTCCAGCCTGCTGAGCTCAAAGAGCAGCCAGACCCTCCTGCTGTCAGGTCAGAGAGAAACAATGCTCACAATTCGACAAATTAAAGCTGAAAGCAGTAAAAAAACAGACGTGCTGTTTGCCTCTGCAGCGGCCCGCGATGCGTCGCTCTGTTTGACTACGAGGGAGAGGATGACGACGAGCTCACCTTCTCTCAGGGCGACATCATCGGCCTCCTGGAGCTGGTTGGCGAGGAGTGGGGGCGGGGCCAGATCCACGGCCGAACGGGAATATTCCCACTCAACTTCATGGAGGTGGTGGAGCCCCTTCCAGAGCCGACGCCAGGAGAAACCTCTAAACAGGAGGCAGCAAAGACCGGAGAAACGGAAAGCTCTGGTGAGACAAAGAAAGCTTTTACTCTTTTAGTTTTACATCAACGTTAAACACTTTAATCGCTGGAATGAATGTTTACTCTCACCTGAGTTAAGTTGGTAAATCCGAGCTCACACAGCAAGATTTTAATGCCGATTTTTGTCCCAATTTCTTCTTGAGGTACCTCAATTATTAGGATAGTCTTAAGAGATATTCCTTAATGCTAATTAAAGAAGACAAGACAACCATCACGGCACACTTGAACGTTTTTTCTGGAGTTTTTTCCTCTGTCTGCTTTTTTTCAGGCGTAAGAAGAAGGAAATGTGTTTGAGTATGTGTTCAAAATGTCACTACACAAAATCATATTTTAAATTATATAACTTGAAGGAAATAGAACCATTTCAGATTGTAAGTAGAAATAGAGGATAAATAAGCTCTTGTAATGCTTGTGTACTTTTGTGACTGAGCGGTCAGGATCAGATAAATAGCAGAGAGAGGGAGAGAGCAGCTAGCAATCATCAATTTGGACTTCGTGTTTTCTTCTCAGGTCAGCATCTGAATAAAGCAGCACCAGACAGAAACATGTTTATATAGAAAACTACAACATTCTTGATGTAATTAAAGCCTCAGAGTGTAGAAACTGTAGAAGTTATTATATATAATTTTTCGCACAATAACATAGAATTATTACTATTTGTATTCACTGTCTGCTAATCTAACTTCCAGTTTTTGAACATGTTATATAAATATATAACTAAATAAATGTGGTTTTGTTGTAAGCTTCATGTTTTTTCTTTTTAATTTTTATGTTTTTTATACATTGTTTTGTCTTTAAAAACAATCTTTCTCATTTTTTTGCATATTTTTCCACAGCAACACTAAAACAACCATCAGATTTAAAGGTGTGTTTAGCTATATATTCTATATACATCACTTTGTGTGTCATTAAAACCATATTTTTAATAATAAAGTCTTTCTCATAAATGTTTTCCTTCAAAGCAGCACTGATTTTAGAAAGTTTATGAAATTATAAACGCTCTAAAACTGAGTTGTTTGTGTAAACAGATGGACGAGTGGGCGGTGGCTCTGTTCGACTTCCCGGGTCAGACTGCAGACGACTTGTCCTTCCAGAAGGGGGCGCTGATTCAAGTGACGAAGCGTGTCGATGCAGAGTGGAGGAGAGGACGACTGGATGGGAGGGAGGGACTTTTTCCTGCTGCTTTCACACAACCCAGTCAGGGTATGAGAATACACTCATTTATAAAGCTGTTTAAGCAATTATAAGGGCTTTAAATAATAAAGAAAATAAAAATAAAATGAGTTTACAGATAAATTTTAAGCTCAATTTGTGGAAATTTAACGTGTCAGGCTGATATTTTATTGAAAAAAACTTTGTTTTTGTAGACTTTTTAAATAGGCAACTTCTGTTTTTAATCTATTTTATTTTTCTCATCAGCTCAGCCAATCACAGGCCAGCAGCATGCAGCTAAAGGAGCGGCTAAAGCTGTGTTTGATTTCACAGCAGAGAACGAGGATGAGCTCACACTGAAGGTGTGCGGTTTAAAATGATTGTTTTTCTTGGATTAAATCCTCTGCTGAAATCATTTTTGAAAGATTTATTTTGTGTTTTCTGCAGGTCGGTGACATCCTAACGCAGGTGGAGCCGGTTGATGAGCAGTGGATTCTGGGAGTTGTAGGAGGAAAACGTGGGATTGTGCCTAAAAACTACATTTCATTCCTCTGACGAGGAGTTTAACAGATTTTTGAACTTTTGACGACACTACAGGGGAGTTTCCTGTGTTTTTTATCTAGCATTTTTGGATGAAAACATGAATAAATCCATTCCAGTATTTCTATTTTATTTTATTTTTCATTCCCAGGTGGATATTAAAGGACCTGAATGAGCCTGGATAGTTTTTATTGTTGCTTAGCTGGAGATGGAGGGAGTCTGTATGTTTTGAGAGATTTAGACATCTGAGATTAACGGAAACGATTACACATTGATGGACTGTTGATAGTTTTATTCCTTTATTTCCTCTGGACTTGATAATTTCTCTTTTTTATTCACTGGTTTTCCTGACCAGTTGCAGGACTGGATCGACCTTCAATTTTAACACCATCATGGGATTTGATCTGCTTCAAAGATCCTTCTCCTCATTTCTTCTTTCTTTATTCTCTTTTTGCAATTATGTCAGTAAATACAAAATATGTAATTAATTCACTTTAACTGAAATGTTAACTGATTGTGCAAAATAAAGTCTTTTGTTTCCATTTTCTGACGCAACCATTCGCTGGTTTAAATGATGCATGAATGGAGCTGAATGAACTGTTCAGAGAATAGTTCTCTGACGGTAAGTACAGAGAACTATTCTCTGAAAAACCCAGGATGTTTTTTCTGGGTCATGTACTGTTTAAAATTATAAAAAGGGTTTCAAACGTTTTCTATGCGCTCCAAAGCCATAT